>JAXGGA010021328.1:0-16776 GCA_038373865.1 Uloborus plumipes | reverse complement strand
GTTAACTGTCAGTACTTAAGCTGTTGAATTAACCATTAAAATTTGATTAAATGCTATATACCAGTCGCGTATACTCAAATCCCCACCATAAGGGTGGAATTCCCCCCCCCCCCCCCCCAATATTTGAACTTTGTTTTGAGAAAAAAGCTCGTACCATTCACTTGTCAGTAATAACTTTTTTTTTTTTTAGTCACAATGTATTGTATATGATTATGATTTTTTTTTGCTTTACTGACGGTAGCAAGATCACTTGGAGAGTGGGGCTTGCATTTGTTTTGTACTAACATGGAAGTGCGTTCTCCATACACCAGTTCCGTATCGATGATAACTGCTCTGTTTTCCAAGCCGAACTGTTGAGCCTAAATCTCGCCGTGAAACACCTTCTGCATTTTCATGGAGCTAAAGTTTTAATTTGCAGTGACTCTTTGTCTTCTCTTCTTTCTCTTTTAAGTATTAGAAGCTTTGAAAAGCTTATCGTGGAAATCCAAGACATTATGAGCAATATTGGTTCACACAAGATCCGTGTTGATTTTCTCATGTGCGAGGTCTTACAGGCATTCAGGAAAATGAAAGAGCTGATGTCTTAGAAAAAGAGGCGACTCGTTTACCTTTTACTTTAGATGTAGTACACTTTCGTACTGGAAGCTGTTCTACCTTAATGTGGCTATTAACCCTTTAAGCGGTCAATTATTTTACCAGAAATGCTTCCAAAAAAGGCATATATTTTTATTGTATAAAGTTAAGTGCCATACTTAACAGAATAAGAATATTAAGAATTTTTTAATTTTTTTTTTCATTTTCAATGCTTTTACAACATTTTTTATTTTATAATTTTGGTCACAAAACCCCGAAATGTTTGCTTTTTTCAAATACATTCTGCATGCAGTAAAGAATGGTTTACAAATTATGCAAAAATTTCTCTTACACTTACTGTGAATTTTGAGATTTACGATTTTCCAAACAGTTCGGGCAAACCAGAAAAGGAAATTTGAAAATATCGATGCCCGTACGCTGTACGGGCAAACCAGATGAGGCCGATTTCGGGTTGCACGTACACTGTAAGGGCAAACCGCTTAAAGGGTTAAAGACTGGAACTCAGTGTATCTTTCTTCGAAAAATACAAACTGGACCAAACGCTTCATTCCCACTATCCAGTTTAGATTGAAGCTGAAGTACTTCCAAACTGCTTTTTTCTTAACGCAGTTTCTTACTGGTCATGGAAATTTTAAAGACTATTTGTTTAATTTCAACCTTAGTACCAGTAACTGTGGGCAAGAAAAGGAGAATCCGGAATATTTGTTATTTCGTTGCCCCAAATTAAGATCTCGAAGAGGAACGCTTGCGCAGGAGCTGAGGAAGCTATCTGTTTCCTGACCTCCTGTTCCGTCTGCTCTTGTTCAGAGCATGGAGACTTTTAGCATGTTTAAACATTTTGTTTTCTCTTTATTTTAAGCTTTTTTTACGTTTTTGCTACTTTATTTTTATTACTATTACTACCTTACATGTATATTTATTTTATTTCTTTTGTTTGCTTTTATTTATAGTGTTCGTTCTATTTTGTATTTCCTGCTAAAATTCTGTACTGTTGTGCCTTTCACCTTCTGGCCCTATGTAGGAGCTACTTTTGTGTCTTTAAATTAAAAAACAAATACTGTATTAGTTTGCTCATTTTTCAAATATGTTTCGCAAGAAATCTTGCAAGAAAAAAGGGGCGTGTCTCTCACCTTTGGGACGTCATCAGGATAGGCTGGCCTCCGCATCAGCAGGAGTCTCGGAAGGAGATGCAAAAAAACCCGTTTCACCCATGGTGCCATCTTATGAGTCGAAGGCGTCCTAGAATAGAGATGAAATACTATTGAAGAGATAGAGACTATGAACATACAATGTTTAAACTTGGCAAAGCAGTGTGTATTTCACAACAAATCACTGACTTAAACGCACTTTTCTGAGCCAGTTGACGCATATTTAACGAGAGAAACGAGGTCTCTACTGTTGTACCAAGGCTTCACTAGATAGTGAAGCCTGGGTTGTACTCAAAAAAAAAGAAAAGAGATAAAATTGATAGATTTTTTGTCATAATTTTAAAATTCTTGTTGTGATTCTTAAAATTACTTATTTTGGAAACGTAAGTGCAGTTGAGATGTTATACTATGATCACAATTAATATGAAATCCCGGAATTAAAAAGGAAAATTTCAGTTACAAAAAAAATTCGGAGCCATTCGTTGATAATTTTAACAATTGAATACTGATAATTTTCACCATTTGTTTGTTTGTAGAAAGCGCGCCAGTTGTATCTAGAATCATATTTTTTTTTTTTTTTTTTTTAAGAACCAAACCCATATCCCTTTTTACCCGTGCGCATTTTGATTTATTTGACTACCTTCCACTTTATGGTTTTCTACCAACCCCTTCATTGATGGTTATAATCCCATTTTCCAAAAGCATTGCTTTAAAAAAGCTATTTTTTGAGAAGAAATTTATTCGTTTTACCAATACCAATAAAGGATTTACAATCTATTTTGTGCGTTGCGCACAAAGTTAGAGTCAATTGCTGGGGATATCGGCTAAAACTGTTTCAATTTCTTGTCTTATACAACTCCCTATATGATATAAACCGATTTTTCCTTAGAAAATAAGTCAATGCAAATGACGTTGCTTATAAAAATTATCTACATTATTTTTAAAGTATAAATATTCATTTCTTTCTTTTTTTCGCTATTTTTATTTTTTCGGATGGTTATTAATAACGGTTTATATACCTACACAACGCCATTTGTATTGGCTAACTTTGTAAGAAAAGGTCGATTTACATTATATAGTGAGTTGTATCAGTCAAGAAATATGAATAATTTTAGCCTATAGCTCAGCATTTGACACTCTAACGCCGTGTGCAAAGCCCACAAAAATTACTTTGTCGCTAAACATGTAAGATATTTCAGATATATTACACACTAGTACGAAGTGAAGGAATACCGTGTTCGCGAAAAGTTTCAGCATCCAAATTCCCACACGAATTTCTATTTTACAATCTCTGAAAAAATTTCAGAAAGTTCTTTTGAAGCGCAAACTTCAAACGCGTTGGGCATTTAATGAGATGGGGGAAAAACGAAAAAACTTGCGACACTGTTACCGTTACCGACACTTTAAAGAGAAAACCTCTTTAAGCGGGTTGGGCATTTTTTGAGAAGGGAGCGACACTGTTACTATTCCGAACACTTCTGTGCTTATGTATGTTCATATATTGTGTATGTACACACATAGATGCACATGCATGTTGAAATTTTTTGAGATGGGGGAAAAAAAAACAACCTGTATGCGCTTTTGTTGGTACGCAAAATAGCTTCGCGGTTGTGAAGACTTCAGATGTAAATTGATTACGAATTGAATAATTTATTTTTCCAATTTGTCGGTGAGAATGTCAGATAAGTACGAGTATTCATTGAATAAACATTACTATTTCTTGTAATTCATCACCTTTTTATTTTAAGAATTTAGAGGAGAAAACTTTTGAACTGCAATTTAAATAAAGAAATAAATAAATAAAAAGAAAGCTGGCTTGAGAAAAAAGGGAACAATTGCAAATGCATGCAAATTACTACTCTGCAATTTCAATTTCAAATGAAAATTTGATTTGTAATGAATGCACTAAGAAAACAAGAATAGTTAAATATGCGTGAAGTGCAAATGATCAGCATTTGAAAAAAAAACCTTTTAAGAAAAATAAAGTGCAAATTGCATTTAAATCAACATCGAAAATTCTCTCTTTTCTTAAACGAGGCACCAAACGCTTTAATCTCGTAGAGATGTCTAAAAAAAAGACTTGAGTCGTCCGAAATGGAAGCCTTCCATTACTTTCATAATTAAAGCAGCAATTAACGTTTCTTTAAAATAATGTTTCACAGAGTAGAGGACGGAAGCGTAAGAATTGTATCTTAAGATTTGTTTTTGAATGAACTGGCGTTTCCTTTTCGTCAATTCGTAAAGGCGGTTAAAACGTATTTTATACTCAAGGGGCATTTTTGTGTTCCTATAATTTCTTGAAGAGGAAATTTGTATTTATATCATTCAAATTTCTGTGCAACAGAACACTCACCATAACCATTTGCATTTAAACCATTTTTATTTAACCATTTTATTTAGAAATTTAATGTTTCAAATTTTATGCAATGCTAAACTAGGAGTTTAAAAGTATTTTTAGATCATAGCAAAGATGGCTGAATATATGCTTACCACAATGTGTAATTTGTGGGGTTATATAATACCAAGGCAACAAGAAAGATAGTGAGAGGGGAAACAATTGCAATACAATATCTATGAAAAATTCAGGAAAGAAAGTGTGAAATATTTTTGAAACTACAGCATGAAAATAAACATGGCAGCGGAAATGCATAAAAAATAATGAAATCTACAACAGTAATATTTTTTTTCAGTGCATTAACTTTTTTTTTAATTTATTACATTGAGTTATAAGCAATATTTCATAACTGTATTTTAGGTGAGCTATTTAATTCCTTCGCGTTTCAGTATATTCTCAAAGCAATATGCACGTACAAAATTTTAATGCATTAACATGAATAACGTTTAATATTGCCCTTCTAACATACTATGGTAACGAGTTTCCGATCTTGCAATTAAGTACACTTATTTTTGTAACTTGTGGACAGACTTTATAGGCTCAATTGAAGGTATTTGCCTCAGTACTCCTTATTCTTGTAATACTTTAAGACAGAAAGTTTTTGCTACAGTAGAGTCAATCTATGTTTTATCAATTCTGGAATAACAACCAGACTATCACGACACATCATCCTAGTTTTTACGCATTGATGTCAATATAAACTATTTGCAGTTCATGATAAGCCGATGAAGCAACACGATAATTAAAATGATATTTCAAAAAGTACTACTTTTTTCGAAAAAGAAAAATTCCCCTGAAAACAGAAATTACTTTGACTTTACAATTTAAAATATGTCAATGGCAGGATAATCAAACCATTTTGAAGCAACAATATTTTTGAGCGACCGGATGGGTGCCGGATCAGACTTCTCAAGGTCGTTGAACAGCAATAAGGAAATATTTTTCAGGAGTTTGTCACAGAAAGCGGTATACGTGTTAAGCGCAAAAGTGGTATTTGCAGTTGAGTTCAAACTGAGATAACTTTTTAAAGTTTTCGCCACCATATATTTAATTCAGGGGATACTTTTTCAGAATTTTTTTTTTAAATTTCCCGTTCTCAAATGACCATATAATTTTATATTTAGGCAAAATAAGTCACAAAGAGCCACCTGGTGGCGATAACTCAATCTTGTTAAAAAGTGAAGATACGACTTTTGTGCTTAGCACGGCAGCATAGTCTCTTTGTACACCTTGAATACTTAAGTTTAACTTCTTTTCACATTAACTGTCAAGGTACGTGGGATCGCTAGAAATTTTATTCTGGTACCATAAAGGATTGTACCTCCACTTACTTTATAAATTACATCACAAAACCAGATGCATGTCAGTATGCCTACAAAGTGTAGTGTGCAGCTTAATTTCAATCCTACATTCGACCTCCTTCTAGCTAATATACTCTCATCAGTGGAACGAAGACAGAAATGACTATAGTATGAAGACAAATTTCCGCGCCACCTTCCACTGAGTTTTAGCTTGAAGTTCCTATAATGGCTTAGTTTGAAGCAAACTATTCGCACAGTACGAGCAACCTTGACCTAAGCTTCTATCCTAAGGAACATGACAATGATATGTGATTATGTGTAGTAGGTGTTTTTTGTATTAATAATGAATTGTTATTTCTTTCTTATATCTTAACCTAAAATGGAATATACATCAATTCTTTTAAAAAGCCAGCCATCTATTACGAATGCTTACAAATCCTTTTAAAACAACTTATCCATTCGAACATAGATGAAAGAATGTTTTTCTCATAGAAGATAACAGATCATTGTTTTTCCTTTTTTTCTCAAATAACCAAGATTTAAGTTTTCCTCTTTAATCAGAGACAATATATCATAGCCAAATTTCTCGGGAAAACTTAATGATATTGCAGGTTTGTTTACCTGACGATCAAGATCTTTAATAGCTTTTCTAGAATGATAAGATAAAAACATTTATTGCGTCTGCCTAAGATGTAGATAGAGGCCTCCTTAAAGTTAGCTTGAGTCCATAAAGAAACTTAATTAAACTGGATAGCATTCTACGCAATCTTAGGTGATCGATTACAAGGAAGTTTAAAGAGAATGCCTCGTGTCGATGAATATTTGATCGTTGTTAAGAAAGGATGAGAGATAAAATTTGTTTAATGGGAAGGTGTAAACCAAAGTAAAGATGAGTAATAAATGTTCGATTAGTGGAACTGAATTAAAGGTTTGGAAATTCCTTGTTTAATTTGGTTTAATGGTAGAGCAGAATGTATTCCCAGCTTAGGAATAACGACTTCGTGTAAGTTTCAACCTTACGAAATGATAGACTTAAGGGCTCTTATTTCTAAAAGGAAAAAAATAAATTAACATTTTAATTTATTCTTTTAGGGGCTCATTATTCAGGATTAGTTTTTCTGTTCGTCCAGTACATATGATATCCATTATATTACAAAAAATATAATGAACCTAGGAGAAACTGAGCTCAATCCTGAAGCTCGGCAAGAATGTTGTCATGTAAATGACTTAAGATGTTGACGCCATATATACAAGGTTTGCGTATGCGCTATTCACATATCAGATGCGCACCTGGGAGAGTTGGAAAGCATGATTATTAGTGCTGTACGGCTATTTCAACGAATGTGTAGACTTAGATAGACACTGCTGTGACTAGAAATGCTTTTGAGATGTAGCCAGCAGTAGTACGAACAGTTATCGTAGTTTGAGAAGGATACAGCAAGCCTCAAAGAAGTAGGTGAATCGCACACTCGCATCGGCCGATATCTCGGTCTGACCGATAGTCGAATAATTAAATTATAGTTTTAAAAAAACTAAAAAATACGTTTTTAGAGTTAATTAAACTAACATGCACTTATATTACATCAACATGAAACGTAGTTTAGCCCAAGTGTTAATAGTAGTATTAAATATATTACTTTTATGTTTGCAAAGAACGTGAATTTTATTTTTTATTCAGAGTTACATACTAACAACTGAAGCACTTATAATACATCAGCATATAATACAGTTTAGTCTTCAGTATTAATAATAGTACCGTAAAATGGGGTGAATCGGAACACTTTTCAGCTTTGATTGTAAAAAAAGCAGTTAAAAGATTTTTTTTAATTTGATTTTCTATGTAAAAACTTCGGTCTTGCTTTACTTTTGATATTCCAAGCAAAGACAAAACATTTTGAACAGTTATTATTAAAATATATAGGAAAAATATATAGGAGCTTTCAGGTGATATATTTGAGTTTTGCAATATATGAACCTATGATGGAGTTTTAGGGGGAGTTAAATAAACGTATTTACCTGTAAAAGCGGCCATTTTGATGACGTCATCACAGGTGGGCCCTTGACCTCAGAAAGAAAAATTAAATCTTTCTAAATAGCTCTTTTAAGGAGCTTTCAGATGATATATTTGAGTTTTGAAATATTTCAATCTATGATGGAGTTTTAAGCAGTTAAACGAACGTATTTACCTGTAAAAGCGGCAATTTTGATGACGTCATCACAGGTGGGCCTTTACCTCATTAAGAAAAAATTAAATGTTTCTAAATAGATCTTTTAAAGCGCTTTCAGATTATATAGTTGAGTTTTGAAATATTTAAATCTATGATGGAGTTTTAGGGGGAGTTAAACAAACGTATTCACCCGTAAAAGCGGCCATTTTGATGACGTCATTACAGGTGGGAACTTGACCTCGAAAAGAAAAATTAAACTTTTCTAAATAGCTCTTTTAAAGAGCTTTCAGATGATATATTTGAGTTTTGCAATATATCAATCTATGATGGAGTTTTAAGCAGTTAAACGAACGTATTTACAGGTAAAAGCAGCTATTTTGATGACGTCATCACAGGTGGGCCCTTGAGCTTAGAAAGAAAAATTAAATCTTTCTGAATAGCTCTTTAAAAGAGCTTTCAGATGATATATTTGAATTTTGCAATATTTCAATCAATGATGGAGTTTTAGGGGAGTGAAACAAACGTATTTACCTGTAAAAGCGGCCATTTTGATGACGTCATTACAGGTGAGACCTTGATCTCAGAAAGAAAAATTAAATATTTCTAAATAGCTCTTTAAAAGAGCTTTCAGATGATATATTTGAGTCTTGCAATATTTGAATCTATGATGGATTTTTAAGCAGTTAAACGAACGTATTTACCTGTAAAAGCGGCCATTTTGGTGACGTCATCACAGAATGACCTTGACCTCCAATCATGTGTCTCCCGGCGTTTTTTTGTCCTCCTATGTGAATATAAGCCCCACATAAAATTTCAGACTGGTATCCGGAATTGAAATATTTTTGCACTAACTCCACGGACTATAAGGAATCCCAGCAACAGAGATGAGATCGAGGATCACGTAACCGAATGAACGGCCACTTCCGAACTAACGAATTCGCTAGCATTGGTTTGAGGCTTTCTTCTATGTCTCCGATGTCATCACGGAAAACCGTTTGAAGATAATTGTCCTACGCTGGTATACGGAACAGCCTCCAGTAAGACGCTTTCCTCTAATCCTACAGTAAGAGCGGAAACAATTGGTTTCACCTGAATAGGACGTTGAGGACGACCTTAATGCTGATGTACCGAGTGTATGAACGGACAGAGTGTACGGATGACGTTACTGTAAAACTGCCAAACATAGCAGCAGCTGTAACAATTATACAATAGAAACTGCTTTTAAAATTACCTGCATTGCTTGCAAGACTTCAAAAGATTTATAAGTTACATTTAGCCCGAATAGTCGCCCTACGGCAAAGAAAAGTTTTTTTTTTTTTTTTAATCGGCTCTCATCAGTTGATTCAAAATGCATGGGGGCTATTCGAAAATTTTCGGTTCTGCTATATCTATCTAGATGGAGGCAAAACTCACTCACCTGAAGGACGTTAAGGACTACCGCAATGCAGATGGACCGTGTATATGTGTATGAATGGGCAGAGTGTACTGATGATGTACTGTAACCTTGTCAAACATTGCAGTAGCTGTAATAAGTACTATAGCAAAAGTTTTTAAAACTACTTGTATTGCTCGCAAAACTTTAAAGGTTTTTAAAGTTATATTTAACCCGAATAGATGCCCTTTGGCATAAAGAAATTCATTGTTTTTTAATTGGCCCTCATCAGTTGATTCAAAATGCATTGGCCTATTTGAACATTACCACAGTTTCGGTAGAGGCACACAAAAGAGAGGACTCACTGACCTGAAGTGGACGTTGAGGACGACGACCGTGACGCAGATGGAGAGCGTGACGAGGATCATGGTGAAGAGGAGGTACTTGCCGAGGAGGGGCACGACGAGCGAGGTGGGCGGGATGATCTCGGCCAGCAGCAGGAAGAAGACGGTGAGCGAGAGCAGGATCGAGATGGAGAGCGACACCTTCTCGCCCGAGTCTGACGGCAGGTAGAAGACGAGCACCGTCAGAAAGGACATGCCCATGCACGGGATGATGAGGTTAACCGTGTAGAAGAGCGTCTTGCGGCGCATGCTGATGTTGAAGGTGATGTCGATGTACGGCTCCTCGCAGCACGTGTAGAACTTCTCGTGCCGTACGGCGGGCACGTCCAGGATGTCCCACTCCACGCTCAGATAGAATTCGCTCAGGTCGATGCCCACCTCTACGAGGTTGCTGCCCTCGACCTCGTCCTTGTGCCGGAGGTCCACCTGCCGTTGGGGAGAGAAAGACCGAGCTATAGATCAGTTGTTGTCGTCGCCGAAATTACTCGGGTGTCCGATCCAGAGAAGATACGTGCATCCGATTTAAGGCGGAATAGCACCAGTAAGGTGGAAGTCCGTTTAGCTCACACACACATGCCATAAGACTTGTTCATGGGGTAGGCAGCAATTCCCAACACGCTCGTTCACACAGAAAGGACAAGGGCAGGAGAAAGGGAAAGTATATCGATGCTCGAGCCGGGATTCGAGCCCGGGGCTTCCTCATCCCGGTCAGACTTCTCTGATCACAAGATAAGGTGGCCGGTGAGTTAGACCGATTCCGCTAACCAGCATCGGTCGGGGTTGCGGTTACGTGGTCGCTAAGCCAGTTAAATAGTTGGCGGATTATTTTGCATTTTAATGGAATTTTTAAATTACTTCACTCTCTGTTAAAACTTATTTTGGGGATTTTTTAAATATTAATGGAATTCTCAATCATGTTCGTGTTCTTTAAGGGGGAGGAGATTGCGATTAAGGATAAATTAAATTTTCAAAACTCCAAAATTGCGAGTAATTAAAGTTCGAAGTTTTATTGTTGCAGCTTTTTTGTTTTCTGGTTTTGTAGTTAAGTAAGCGTATGAAGTTGGTCAAAAGACATCTACTTTTTGATGTACCACGATTTTTTCGGCTTACCTGTATCCATTGATTAAAATTATGCAGAGGATATTTTTAAAAAATGTAATATAGCCAAAATTGTAAAGAGGTTATTTTCAAAAAATGTAACATAGCCCCTTCATTCTCCATTCCTGCAATTCTATAAAATAGACTTCATTTTAATAAAATAACTGGCAGATTATAGTTATCACGGAGTTTCCTTCTGTATGCCTTTCGGTGAAAAAACTCAGCTTTTCTTGAACTACATTTTTGATACTTAAAAGTTTTTAAAGTTCAAAGAAGCCTCAAAACTCTAAATTTTTTTTGAAAACTTCGACTATTTTTTCAGAAAGACAGATTCAGTAGAAGCTACTTTTTTGAACTATTTAAAATGAAAGTAAGTCTAACTTTTTTTCTTTATTTGAAATAAATTAATGCGTTTTTTTTAAAGAAATTTTTGCATGGTTGATTCAATGAATTTTAATTAAGTTTTTCGTTTAACTGGGAATTGCCAAGAAGCATCACAAAATGAAAACACATTTTGCTGCATCATGTAGTATAATTTACATAACGTAATTAAATTTCGATGCATCATAATCTTCATTTCAAATTATCCACCATGAAATTTTAATTACATAAGATGCTACTTGTGTCTCTTTTATTTTCCTTTTCTTCTTGAAGTTTCAATTTTTTTAACACAAAATATCGTTAGAAAAATATTTCATCATAAATGTCTTTTTAAAAGACTGCTATTTATAAAGGCAACTACGGTTTGAAAAAAAAAATACCCTCCCACCATTTCGAAATAAATTAAAAAATTTTTTTTTTTAATGAAACTACAAATTTAAACTTTTGTTCTTCATAAATGCTTAAAAGCTTTTACTAATTGTTAGGTCAAAAAACCTGTAAACTATTACCTTTTTCAAGAATTTTTAATTACTAAAAAAACTTTTTGCTACTTCTATTACGTCAGGATTTTCAAGTTGAAACCGCATTTTAGCAGAGCGAGTCGTCATCATGCGAAAACAATATTTTTGTAATTATTACCATTAATGCATATATTATTGTTATTATTATTTATTTATCTTGACCAAACAAATTTATAAAAATTATATAAAATACTAATTGAGTAAAAAAATAATAATTGCACTAAATTGTAAGGCTTCTTCCATGCTTTAAAGTATTCGTCTTTTTTGTGAGGGGGAGGGTGGATTCCGAGAAAAAAAGGCTCTAAAGAAACTCTAAGTAAGTCTTCATGCTTTAATGTAGCCTCCATAATTCAAATATATTCGCAAAATGTCATTATGATTGTATCATTTCTGAATATGTTTGTTTAACCTTTATAATGTCTGAGTTCAGTCACTTAAGTGAAAGCGATATACCCAGCAGGGCAAAGTCACTGATTTTTAACTTTTTCTCCGACGCAGTCCAAAAGCAGTTGCTTCTGCCGAATAACTGTTCATCATCAAATGATCAATTACGTGCATGCGCAAACATATACTTTTTAATACAGTTTCAAATTTGGTATGTATCTAGTCCTACATACACGGTATATTATTGTTTATCCGGCCCTTGTTTATTCGAATCTTCGGATTATCCGAATCAATTTGGTAGCTTCTTGAGAAAAAAATATTCATACACTGCAAAAAATGAATCGTTGTTTTTACAGTATAATACTGGCAGCCGTTTCAATTTAAAACTGTAAAATGCGCAGTAATAAATTGTAAAACTAGCAATTTTACAATTTTTTACTGTAAAGTCAGCAATTTTACAGTTTATTGCCATAAAATTTAACAGTATTATACTGTAAAAACTACCGTATAATACTGGCAGAAGAGGTCCCAGTTTAAAACTGTACAGTTTATAGCACAGCAATAAACTGTAAAATCAGCAATTTTACAGTTTATTGTTGTAAAATTACTATTTTGCAGTTTAGTTTTGAAAAGTTATCCATTTCTTTAGTTGATTACTATAAAATTATCTGTATTATACTGTAAAAACAACATTCATTTTTTAGTGTAGGAGTAATTTTAAATTATGATGACTTTCGCTTTTCGTTTTGATAAATGTACTCTTTTTTCATGTATTGCATAGCAAATTATGCAATACAGGAAAAACAAACATAACAAACACCGCTGAAGCGGAGTTCTGAGCTTGTATAATTCAAACGACACACGTGTGAAAACCAGAGGACAGTGGACCAATTCTTATTTGAGCAAAAAATTGTTTTCATATTTCTTAATCTTTTAGATACCATTCTATGCATTTTTGCTACAATATACGCTTTTCTTTGGTAATATACAATTTAATGACGTATATAAGTCTGATTATATTGGAGGATTTGCTTCATAATTACTTATATTCCCCGGGATACCCTAATGTTCGCATCATCCGGATTGACTTTGGTCTCAGTTAGCACAGATGAACAAATTTGTACTGTATGAGTTAGATTCTAACACACATTATGATAAGGTCTAGAGTCCAGACTTTATCGTAATATGTGGAGAATTTCTTCAAGTTAAAATGCTAAATCTGTCTCACCTTAAATCCATCGTAAGTCCATGAGCCGAACTTCATGAGACACGTCTGCTCGTCGAAGGGGAAGTATTCCACGTCGATTTCGCAGGAGCTCTTGTAGATAGCCGGAGGTTTCCACTGAATGGCCCCCCTGCTGTCCAGTTGAGCTTTTGTCTCCAGGGTCACCTCGAAGTTTCCGTCGGCACTGACGAGAGAGAGAAAAGAAAGTTCATTATCTAACAGACGCGAGAAAAACAAACAGGAATTTCGCTGAGAAATTATACTTTGAAATTAGCGGACAAGATCATGTTGTTTTTGTTGATTTAAACACTCGATTGAATTCAAAAAGGCGCAGTTTCCATTTTCACACAAAACCTTAAGATGGAAGTTCAGTTTACCTCAGACAGCATGCGATAGATAAAAGTACCAGATATATTAATATTATGATAATTTAGGTTCAAACCAGAAGCCGAGCAACTTCTGGTTCAACAACCCCCAGATGTATTTATCTGGAACTGGAGCTTGGAGGAATTTGTGACCGGCATATTTAACGTGCACCAGTCATCATTAACGAACACAGACCATCTTTGAACAGCTTCCACCGAACTTGGAATTTCCAGTTAAAATCTCAACGGCTTACCAATCAGACTACAACGGATTTCATCATTGGAGAAAGGAAAGTTTTGTTTCCCAAATGTTCGGTAGGTAAATGTTTCGTGACGCGGCAGGTATCAAGTTTGATGTCTAATTCTTATTTTGCTCCTTATAACACATTACGATCAATGTTAGCGAACGCGGTTGTGATGTTTTAACGTAAATGCTTCAAACCGCGTGACACATAGGGCACTATCACACGATGCAGCATCTAACGAAATCCGATTCTCTGGCGCGCGGCGTCTATTCCCACATGATTTTTTTCGTGTTAAAAACTTTTTGAAAAATACGTCTTTTTCGAAAGTATTGCTTAGAAATTTTGTAAATGTAAAATTCATTTGGTAGGAAACACGCTTTTTATAATCGCATTTTTTTAAATTATTATTTTGACCTATTGGCTCCGCGTCAGATTATAAGTGAAAACTCATTACTTCTTTTCGTTTATCTCTTTTTTCAGAATTTTGCATGCAATCGTAAGTCGATTTAAACCCTACGCATACTCCAATGGATATTAAAGAAAATGAGTTTTTTTTCTCGCTATTATAACTGACTACTTTAATTTTCTACTTATCACTACTTATAAAATGCCCCTAAGAAAGATAAGCTCATCTACTCAACGGATATGAGTTTCACATTAAAACGCAGTTCAAAAAAGAGTGTTTTTGAGAAATTTCAAAAATGTTATTCACTTGCTATTAAATCCAATTTCATATAACACGCATTTTAAGGCAAATATTTTTGATACTGCATTTTAGTAAGGCTCAACCGATGGCATTTTTTGGCCGATGGACCGATGCCGATTGTTCAAAGTTGGCCGATGGCCGATGGCCGATTTTTTGATGGCCGATGGCCGATGGTTAAAAAAAATCAAACGATTAGAAAAATAGTTGTTTTCGCTAAGAGATTTGATGGATCATTTACATTTAACTCTACTTCTTTTTCAGTCATTCAGATTTTGTCCTATATTTCTATTTTACTACCATTCAACAATAATATAAGAGAGAGAGCGACGTAGTAAGTTGAGAACTCATTCGTACCATTTGTACCGGGTGTAGTCATGCAGATACGTTCTTAGTTGCAATCCGATATTCCAAATGTGCTTTTTACTTTTTCTTTTTTTTTCATCTAATCAATTTTAATTTCAATGCAGACTAATACCATTGATTGGAGACAACTGATAGATATAATCGCAAAATCTTTTATAAATAAAAAAGAAAGATGCAACAAAGATGGAGAAAAAAATAAGATACTGAATTCGGTATCGACTGGGCAGTATCTGACAAAATTCCTATTAAAATTGTCGATATTCGTAACATGAATCTCTGCAAAGCAATTCCGCATCAGTTCGCAATATACTCTTTTATTCATAAATTAAGTTCCACGTACATGTACGAAAACGAGAATTGAATCATTTTTTAAAACTTTATAATTTTAAAAAAAAAGAAACAATTTCATTTACTATTCTAAATCTATTTTAAATAAACTGCATTAAGCTCTGCACATTTTGGTTTATACTGTTTTTACCTTTCTTACTGATTCTGACCAATTTTTGCTGCTGTGAATAACTTCATTTCTCTCTAAACTCGTAACCATTTTGCATCAGCTTGCACGATTTTTAGCCTACTTTTCCCTTAAAAATAAAAGAAAGACGAAAGAAGTATCAAAAGTGGCCCAATGCATCCAAAAAATATCGCCAAGTCCAAAAAATATCGCCAAGTTAAAAAAATATCGCCAAGTTAAAAAAATATCGCCAAGTCCAAAAAAAACAGCCAAAAGAAATAAAAAGGTAAAATGAATATCGAAAAATTAAAAATTTGAAAGTAGGGTGTTGAGATGCGGAATTTGTGTGTCGGTCGGTCGGTCGGTCGGTCTGTCCCCCCCCCCTTAATAACTTTTAAATGAACATTCCGATTTGGACAAACTTTTTTTTTGTTGGAAAGATCTCGGCGAGTACAGCTCATTCCCATGCGTTGATTTTTCGATTTGAACAATTTTTGGTTCAACTTTGAACCGTTCAAACAACCTGTCCCGCGATGCTAACTTTTGAGTGAACAGTTCGATTTGAACAAACTTCTTTTTGTTCGAAAGATCTTATCAAGAATACTTCATTCCCGTATTTACATTTCCGATTTGGACAACTTTTCGTTCAACATTGAACAGCTCAAGCAAGCTGTCACCCCTAATAACTTTTGAGTGAACAGTCCGATTTAAATAAACTTTTTTTTTTTTTTTTTTGTTCGAAGGATCTCAACAAGGATACTTCATTACCGTATTTAAATTTTCAATTTGAACATTTTTTCTTTCAACATTGAACCGTTCAAGCAACCTTTCCCTACCTAATAACTTTTGAGTGAACCGTCCTAATGGGATAAACTTTTTTTTGTTTGAAAGATCTCGGAGAGGCTCATTCCCATATTTCGCTTTTTGATTTGAATCATTTTTCGTTCAATATTGAACCGTTCAGAAAAAAATTTAACATTAGCGCCTACGGGGAATTTAAGTTGAATGTTGATCCTGAACTTAAAGTCGGATTTCCTTCAAACTAACTTTGTAAGAAAATGGTTTTGATAAATATTGTTTGTAAAGTACTTTTCTGAATTATCTTCTGTGAGGAATCTTGAGTCCGACTCCGCAAACATGGCGGAAATGCAGGCTCAGAAAAAAAAATGACTGACTGTGCAGACAATTTTTTGTTTATTTATTCATTTGTTTTATTTTATTTATTATTGTTATTTTTTTTCCTTTTTTTGGCAGACGATTTTTTTTCCTTTTTTCTTTTTTTTTTTTTGTAACAAAAATTTTTCATTCACGAGGGCATTTTATTCTTTATTTATATTTAACAACTGGCAACGGATTAAAAGTGAAATTCGAGACATTTTAATTACGGACGAGTTTTTATTTTCTTTTTTTTTTCTTTCTTTGATAAAATGTGTTTTGATGCTCTTTGTACTTTTATTTATTTATTTATTTATTTTTTGAAAACGATTGAGGATTTTTTCTACGGAGGAACTGTAACAGTTACATTCTTTAAAACTTTATTTATTCGCATATTTACTTTTTACGTGTCTATTTCATCTGATGAGAGGGGTATATTTTGCTTTTAGAAATCAGCTTTAAGTGCTAAAAAGGTATGTTTGACATAATTTTCAGTC
>JAXGGA010021327.1:0-16778 GCA_038373865.1 Uloborus plumipes | reverse complement strand
TTTTTTTTTATATCACCTTTTAGCGGCTTTTCTCTAGATTACAAATCACCCAAAAAATTTAAAAAAACTATTTTTTTTCATTGTTGTATTGCTATGTTTTAAAAACCACCTCCGAAGTACACATTTGCCCCACAAGTTGGGGCAAATGTGTACGCCGCATGAAAATCCTATATAATTCAGTTGTTTTGCTGTTGGGCCAAATAAGTACAAAAGAGCAGTTAAGGACAAAACATTCTGTATATGATTTTTTTATTTCCGAATTTTCCAGTGGAAGCTGTGCACTTTTTTTGTTGCCCACCTTCTGTCCTCTCTTAATTGGCACAGTTTACAAAGGTGAAAACAAAGTACAAAGCATAGGAGTAAAAGGTAAAAAAATCTTTAATAGCAAAATTGAAAAGAACATGTCAAAATTTGTATCTTGGAAGGTAAAAAAAAGGAATTATAGTGGCAAGTCCTGTGGTCAAAATGAGAATAGAAAGTTTGAGTGAGACCTCCAGCAACTCTGCTAACCCATGTTGTAGGAGGAAAATTTAACTGGGAATATCAAAACACCTCTTTTTCCCACAGATGGCTTTTGAAGCTTGGTGACAATAACATTGCCATCGATTTCGCTAATATCTTCTGAGTGAGGGTAAACGAAAGTGTTTTCTCCGGTTTTTTTTCACAAATTGCACAATGAGAGTTAACCCGAATAAGATTGTAAAAATATAAGCCCTAATAAGACTGTAAAGGCCTAATAAGGAGTGGGTGAATGTGTATTCTATGTACATTTTGCTTGCTGTAAATGTGTACTGTAGTACACATTTGCCCCAGAAAAAAATACACATTTACCCCGTGACTGAAAACAAACCGGGGTAAATGTATACCCCAACATTATGTACGGATAAACATTAATTTAATTAATCTGCAGGCATTAATGAAGAAAACAACTTATCTTCAAGTGATTTATCCGAGAACTAATCAAATCTAGCTGAAAATGGTGATCCTGCAGCACTGTAAACAAAAGTCCACGAAATGTGATTCATAACGAAAAAAACACCTGACGAAATGGAGGCAGATTGATAAAGCCTTATTATCTGGACATAGGTTCAGCCATCTGAGAAGTGATCACTGAATTACAGGCTTCCAAATGGTGCCACTAGATAGCAGCTTGCTTCAGTTTTTCCTCCTTTTTTCAAATGAGTACACATTTGCCCCAAGTACGCAATTACCCCACTTCACCCTACCTTGTTTTCAAAGATATTTTAGAGCTACGTATCTTCCGACATACCACTTCTTTTAAGGCTATAGTGGACACAAATAACGTTTTTTTTTCAATTATTTGATTTATATACCTAAAACCGGTGTACTTGTATATTTACTACATCTAAAAGTATTAAAAAATAGTGCAAAAACAATAAATACCTTTTTTTAAAAATTTAAATAACAAAATTTCAAATTGCTCCGTGCGTCACAATTTGTTTCAAACTTTGAATTTCCAACCATTAGGCATGGTTGCATAAATTAATGCAGTGCATGTAATGTTTTATGAGATAGTTTATAAAATATGGCTGAAAGTGAAAATTTATATGAATTGTTCAGTAAATAAGGAAACTTTAACAATAAAAAAGTCAAATTTCTAATTTTACAAAACTGTAATGACTAAAATTCCTTCATGAAAGTATAACTAGATAGCATCTTAATGTATTTCTAAAGTTTATTTTTATCCAATAAATATTGTGATGCATAGAGCAATTTGAAATTTGGGAATTTTCGTTATTATTTTTTCTTTTTTTATTTTGAATTTCGAAAAAAGTGTTCATTGTTTTCGCACCAATTTTTTATGCTTTTAGATGTAGTAAATATACAAGAGAACAAAGCTTTAGATAATATAGAACAATAATTTAAGAAAAATGTGTTCACTGTAGCTTAATAAATACAATAATTAAATTAATATTAATTTAAAAATGAAGTGTTCCTTTTCTTGCGTCTTTTTTAGCCATGAAGTTCACAAAAAATAAATGGCAGTTAAGTTTAAGGAAAAATCACAGACATTAATTTTTTTTTACGGATACAGGAAATAAAGAATATAAGTAAATTTATAACGAGTGTGTGGCATGAATAAAACAATAACACTTGGAAAAAGTTCCAAACGATAAATAATTACTCTATGGAGTCCCGGAGTTTTATATCAGTAATGCTAGAAAGATCTGGAAAAGCATACTAAACATTGCATACAATACCGCTGTTTCATACATTGCGGGAAACCTACACACATTTTAGGGCAAGATGCTCACTTTTCACAAAAACACTAATGATTTTTTTTTTTAGGATTTTTATTTACAGATAAAAAAAAGTATGCAGTCACTTCTCGTAACTAATGGCGCAATTTTTTTTTTAAGTGAGAAAGATTTTGAGATGCACTTTCCTTTGTAACGTGTTGTATTGAATGAGCTCAGACATTATCTTTTTTAGTTAGATTGCCCAACGAATTCATGACAAATATTACAGCGTTTATTTTTATGTGTACCAGGGTGAATGTTTATTATAAATATGCTATTACTATGTTTTCCATACCATTATTCAAGCCTTTAAAAGGACTAGATATACTTCGAGTTGAAACTAAACTACTATCAAACGTTACGGCATAGAAATTCTAGAAACGGAGACGGTTTGAGAAAGGAGTTTTTTTTTGACAATCCGAAGCAGAATGTCACCGATGTTTCTTTTTAAAATAGAGCCTTAGTTTTCCATTTATCGTATCATTAGACACAGTGCATCAATGACGTTCATCTTCATTAAATTCTCTCAGCTCTTGAAGTTTTAAAACAACAGTAAAAAGCTCTCAACAATACAACCAAAATTAAACATCGTGTCATAATAACAGTTTAACTCAGTTTTCAAAACAGCATTATCAACGATTTTCAACTAATTCGCATGGTTAACTGATTGGGGAGCAATTAAAGCAACGCGGTTCAAGAAAGCAGTTTCATTAGCAGTATTTAAAAACAAACATGCTTGGTAAAAAAAAGAAAAAACCTTGCTGCTTACAGTGAATAATAAAGTCAATTCTGCTTGAACAAAATGTTTTGCTACCAAACTTTATGATATTTAAAAATATCAGATTTTCTTATTTTTACTTGACCGTAGATTGCAACATGGGTTTAATTATTTTTAAAAGAAGAAAAGAAACATTAAAAGTAACTGTCTTATAATACTTGTAAACTATTTATTACAAAAAAGTGTCTCGTGTAATTATTCGTTAAAATATTTTAATAAAAGTGGGCAATGTAGTTTCTTTTATTAATTGTTAAATAAGAAGAAAAAAGGAAAGGAAAATATACAAAACCAAATCCTTCTTTATTAATGTCCTAAGTCCTTCCTTATTAGTTTCTCTTAGATATAGTAGACATGAAAGATACAATCAAAATCTTTTTTAAATCTGCCTGTCTATTGTGAGGAAGTAATTGATCAAAAGAAAAGGATTTTAAGCATCCAGATTGTGCATGCTTTGTTCTTATAAGCTAATCACCATTTCTTACACTGTTTTTCTGATTTCATAATTATCGACGAATACTGATGTAAAAGATGTAAAGAATACTCATACATATCATAATACAGTTGGTAGCTATAAAATGTTCATGTTTATTATTATTATTACTATTACTATTACTTTTTTTTGAATGAAAAACTCGGCTTTTCAGCAATTATATCAGTCGGAAAGAAAGATTTGTTCAACATTCCACTTTTCGCACGAGCATACCTTACAATTTAGAAATCTTCATTGATATACAGCAAACTCTCACTTATACGCCGCTTCATTTATGCGCCTTTTTCACTTACACGACGGTTTTAAATGGTCCGAGTACATTCCATAGGAAAATAATGATCATTCGTTTATGCGTCGCTTTAAAGATAAATATTTCACTTATGCGCCGAATTTTCCCTAAAATGTAAAAAATTTAATTTATTTTGCTTAAAAAATAAGTACGTTTCTTCACTTTCCTCTTTAATCTTTCTCCTTTATTGCTCACGGAAGGCTTTTTTTCCGCATGAACTAGAGTTTGGAGAGAGACAATTATCTATTACGTATCGTTTTAAAGGGAAAGGTTTCTAATTTGGTATACTATATTTTTTGTCTTCTCTTTATCATTGTAGTTACGTCACAGTAATTGCCAAACCGTAGTAATATGTCCCTTTTCTATAGAGAACCATTCTTATTCGTTCTCTCATTAGAAAGTATTTTGCGTTTTAGTCCTTTAAATAATCTTTTTCACTTATACGTCTCTCTCACTAATGCGCCTTTTCTGTTGGTCCCTTGGGCCGGCGTATAAGTGAGAGTTCACTGTATCTTCTCAATATTTTTTAAACCTTTGTGAAAACATCACATGTTAGTTAGTTTCATTAACAAATTACATTTCATTACTTCTTTAACATGCGTCTATACCAAAATAATTACTGTGGCATGGCGTAACTCTTTCGAGCTTAAACGTTTAGACATTTGACCTGCCCAGTAAGTAAAGTAAGTCACTGAAACTATGTTTTGAGTAATTGAAATTTTTGTATTATATAGCTTTGAGTGATTTTCACTATGTGTCATCCAGACCGTTATATGGATTTTTAAAATAAAATGTTAAGTTACATTCTGTTTTGTTTTTCATTTTACATTTTTTTTTGTAAAATAAGATGAAGCTTAGTTTTATGTAGTTTCTTAATGTTTTAATCATCAAAGTACACCAATTTTAATTGGAAAAGTTCATTTGAACTTTTAGCTCTTCTCTTTTGCTACGGAAATAGCAAAAAATTACGGCTTATATGATGCTGTCCATCGTGTTTTTAAGTTGTTGCACATAAAAAGTCATTCGGTAAGGTAAAGGGACGGCTTCACACACTTTTTTGCTGAAGTTAAACCAAAAATCTTTTCATAAAAGGAACAGCCATAATTTTTTTAGATGATTTTTCAGTTCATGAAAATTGCTGCGAACATGGCACATAATTGGAAAGGGATAGAAATTCTGTTAAAAAAAAATTGAACAACTTTCAGCAAAATATTATTAAAAGTGGTGCAAAACGTATAGCAAATGCACTGAATGCAAACAAATACATTTCTTCACAACGATATACTTCGCAGCAACTTAACTTGTCAGTGACGTCACTACGGGCGGAGCCAATAAGAGCTCACAATCAGTCAGCGGTCTCCTCTAATTCGCCAAGTAGGCTGTGACGTTTTATCTAGCTCGTTTTTCATAGGCTAACGTCACGCTGTTGGCTCCGCCCGTAGTGACGTCACTGCCAAGTTAAACTGCTGCGAAGTATAGTAACACATTAGACACGTAGGACATTAAGTTTAAAAAAAAAAAAAAAAAACAGCACCAAGCTAGCAGCATTGTACTTACTATAAAATTTGTAAAACAGCTTTATTTCCCACTCAGGTTCTATAAATTTGGCTTAAAGGGTAAATGTTGAAATGCTTTAAACATAAATATGGTATAAGTCAACAACTCCTTTGTTGATCGAACTTACCCTTAAAAATAATTTTTATCTCTAAAATTAGTGCGTTTTAATGTTTCAGCTAGTATCTATAACTGCTTTGGACCTGATGGAATCATTTAATGACCCCAGCGTGTCTTAACGCATGCTAATGTAGCGCGCATACTGGTGGATTAATATTAAACAGCAGTCAAGTATTGAACACCTCGAGTAAAACTTCCTGAAACAAAGCAAACGTAGACTTAAACTGAAAATGTATAACACTTTAATTTAAACTTAATTTGGAGGCAGATTCTACAATAGTAAATTTAAAGAAATCAAATAGCTTCACTGCATAAAACAACTTCTAAATATGTGTAGATGCATAACACATAAATGCACCACATCATTTTACTTGATCTATAGTCCCTTAAAAGTGCAATGCTCTTCAGACATTTGGCTCAAATGGACTTATCGCAGATGTAACATTAACTCAGCCTTGAAATCTAATGGCAAATATTTCATCCCTTGGGGCAAAAGGCATTTTCTGAGCATAATATTCTACGTAGCTAAAGCATAACTAATCAACCGAAGAGCATTATGACGCACATTATGCACGCTCAACTACAAACAAAGGGGTTAGAAAAGTTTAGAATTCTTTACAAAGAATTCCTATGAAAATCTTTCCTGGAGATGTGAAAATAGGATTTTAAGCTATTGAGCTTTGAACTCGAATTATACATACAACATGCATATTTGAAGAAAAATAACTGTAATTTATATGTTTTGTCATTGATGTACTCGTAGGAAAAGTGTGCTTCATTTCTATGTTAAAATATAATATAATTTAGCAGATATTTTTACTTAAAACTCACTTTGAATATGACCGTTTTATAATTGTGCTTCTATTGTAAACTATAGAAATTAATTAAGATAGTTATGGATATTAACACGAGAAAAGAAGTAAATGAACAAAGCCTGCTGAGAAATTCCACAATAACAGACATGTCAGATGTGCCACAACACCACTATACGGAGCTTTTAAATATTTTACATAATTAAAATAAAAGTCAAAAAAGAAGCAAAAAAAAAGAAGCTAAAATCACAAAAACGTAGGAACACTACAGACGCGTGTTTCGGCGTTACAAGAAACACATTTTCCATTTGATATGTCTGTTATCGTGGAATGACATAACAACCTACTGCTTTGCTTTTTTACTTTCTTTTCCGAAATAAACCATCATGAACCTTTTATTTAGTTTCTATACTTCAGTATTATAAACATTTATATTAAGCACAATTGTAAATATTTCGTATTAAAAGAATGTTAGATCCTTGAATAATTTAACGGATAACATGTAGTCTCCAGCGATACAATGCAATTAAACTATGCCTATAAGATAAAGCATTCAAAAACAGGTGTGTATCTATGGTACATAAAGCGTAATACCATTCATCATAAAGCTCTTTGCTCTTTTACTCCACCCTTCATAAAATAGAAGCATACTATTATTTCTTCCTTTGCAAAGATTTAAGTTAGAAACAACTTTCCAACGAGAGGGTTTTTTTTCTTTTTTCACTGCAACACTTTTATTTGCTACACATTTACACTGAGCAAGGCTTTATCCCTTAACACATATTCTACATAAAAAGGGAATTCCGTTTAAGCAAAGGGAGATTTTTTTACTATGCGCTTTATTTGTTTATACTTTTTTTTAATAAATTGGAATTTACAGATTATTACTTTAAATATATTTTTAGCAGACGACATTCCCTTTCACTAATACTTCTTTGTTTTCTGTTAGTTTATGGGTCATTCCATGTGAAATCAACAAGCCTCAAAACTTGACCATCACCAATTTCAAAAAAAAAAAAAAAAAATCATGGGATTGAATACGTTTATAAAGTGATACAAAAAATGATTTTGAAATTTTTTTTCAGCTGTTAGTTTTTTGTGGAGGACCCCATAAAAAACTCAAAAAATGGCAAAAAGTCGAATTTTGGTACATACAAATATTCAATTTTCTCAGCTTCTATTACAGCTAAAGTCTTTTTGTATCTATAATTTTAAAACTCTTTAAACAAGCTTTCATATGATATTTGACTTGACAAGGTTTCGTGATGTTAATATTTCAAGGTAACCGAAAGCATTATTTGACCTTGAATATCTCAAAAAGTGTATATTTAAAAAATCTGAAAAAAAAATATATATATTACTTCACAATGTAGTGTATATGTGGTAAAAATTTCAGAATGGGACAGCAATGGGATCTGGATGAAAAGGGACAGACTTTTTACACTCTCACCACTTTATTGCAGTGCCTATGACTCCTGAAAATATATAATACAGAAATATTGCAAACTGTGAAATGCTAGTCATAAGTGACGGTTGGCATATTGCACTTCTTATTTTGAGAGGTTATAAATCAATCCTGTGGTGTTTCTCCTTGGGTCCACTTTCGAAAGCAAAAATTTATGAGGCACACCATGGGATGTGGCAAAAAAATGCCACTCTGCTTTAATCCCGAAATCTAATTCATGATAACTCATTTTAAGGAAATTCAGTCTCTTTCTGTAATGTGAGACAGCTCCATCACAGAAATAATAGATCAAACTTGGTTTGGTGGCATTATTCATTTTCAAGATTCAACAATAAAAAAATTTATGAACAGACTGCCTCACTCATGGCGCAATAGCTGTTCACCTTTTCCTAGAGCCAGTCAGCAAAAATGATTTATGACAATTAAGTCATGACACCACGACAGTTGTTTGATTGGGAAAATGAGCATATCAAATCAATAAATTTTCAAAATTCACAATTGTAGATTATAAACAGAAAGAAAAGGCTTTGAAATCCAGAAAAAATGACATCAAGAACAATACCAGGCACTCAGAGTTTTCGTTGTTTCATGCCATTAAATAGGAATCAGATGCAAGTGATAGCATATTCTTTTTCCAACACTATAAGCATTGAACGTACTATAACTGTCAAGGGCAATCTTGATTGCTCAGAAATGGTTGGATTCTTGACCTGCTGGCATAATGGATATTGGTGGATAGGGCGCTTCTTAGACACAGCTGAAGAAAATCAAAATGTAAAAATCAAGCAGTTGCATCCTCATAGACCCTCAAGTTCTTTCTACTATCCTGAGTTTGAAAATATTTTCAATGTGCCTATAAGTGCTATTATTTCAAAAGTGAACCCTAGGAGAAACGCTACAGGAATGATTTATAACCTCTCAAAATAAGAATTGGAATATGCCAACCGTCACTTAAAACCAGCATTTCACAGTTTGCTATACTTCTGTATTTTATATCTTTAGGAGTCATAGGCATTGCAATAAAGTGGTAATAGTGTAAAAAATCTATGTCCCTTTTCATCCAGGTCCCATTGCTATCCCATTCTGAAAATTTTACCACACATACACTACATTAGGAAATAATATATATATATATATATATATATATATATATATATATATATATATATTTCAGATTTTTAAAAAATACACTTTTTGAGATATTCAAGGTCAAATAATGCTTTCGGTGACCTTGAAATATTAACATCACGAAACCTTGTCAAGTCAAATATCATATGAAAGCTTGTTGAAAGAGCTTTAAAATGACATATAACAAAAGATTTTAGCTGCAATAAAAGCTGAGAAAGTTGAATCTTTGTATGTACCAAAATTCGACTTTTTGCCATTTTTCGAGCTTTTTAGGGATTTTCCCACAAAAAACAAACAGCTGAATTTTTTTTTAAAAATCATTTTTTTATATCACTTTATAGACGTATTCAAACCTATGATTTTTTTTTTTTTGAAATTGGTGATGGTCAAGTTTTGAGGCTTGTTGATTTCACATGGAATGACCCTTATGTGTTAGTTTTTGCATGAATTTTTTATGCTATTATCATTTTGCTTTTTGTTTGGATTTTTCTGAAAAGAACCCATTTTGAAAATTGATTTCCTTTTTCTGTGCTTTTACTCTGTCGAGAATTTTCAGCTTAAATTACTTCGACATGGTTTTAAATAAAAATACATTATTTCTTAATACTTCTTTTGCTTTACATATTTTGGTAGCTTATCTTCACATATGAAGACAGTTTCAAATTATTTGTTCTATCTTGCGCAAAAATGAGTTAAATCCTTTCTTTCAACTTTTAAAAGCTTTATTTCCTTGTTTTCGTCACATCAAACTCGAAATGCATTGACTTTATTGGACTACATTTAAAAGGGGTCAGTTGTAGTTAATGAATTTGATTGCGAGTTACAATGCATTGTACACCAGGGTCCCCTGCACGTACTACTTCACCCAGTTTAACCCGTTAAATAGAATCCTGAAAATTTTTCTGCTTTTTTTTAACCAGACCAGGGGACAAATAAATCCTGATACAGCACCCTCATGTGTTGAATGAAAGTGAGAACGTGATGGAATTTGAGATCACGGTAACGTGCACCTCAAGTTACAAGGCTAATTCCTTACTGATCAGGTCACTGCAGCTATGCTTACAAGTTACGGCAATTAGTTTTAATGATTAATTTTAATGATGTTCCTGACAGTCTTTTCTCAAAAGGAAAGTGAATCACTAGTTCGTTTACTAAGGATGAGAGATCCCAAGTATTTATTTATTTATTTATTTTGATTCTGGAACCGCACATATGACCGACAAGAAAGGTGAATGAAATGCATCCCTATGGCCGAAATAATGACGTCCTAAACTAACTAATTTTTGTGGTTGTGAGAGTCAAACTGAATATTTCAAAGCAGATGAGGTACAGGTGATCTTTTGAAGCGGTTCGACATATATCTTCTGCTTCAGAAACATTAAATATACAGAAAGATTACCCTGTCATAGAACCAAGGAGTACGAGACTATTGTTAAATTAGTGCCCTGTTGGCTGCTATTATATTTAGATAATTGTCGTGAATTACAAAAGCTTGGTCTCGTGCAAGTCGCTCTAATGCAGACGTTGCTTGAAAAATGAGAATCTGTGGTAAAACTTGCACCTATTTTTTCAACAGATTAGATGACGTAAATTTGGAAACATATTTACTGTGATGAAAAACACTCCCCGCACAAAAAAAAAAAAGAAACATGTTTAAAAAAAAGTGCTAAAATCTTTAATAATTGAAAAACAGAATAAAATTAAGAAAGACAAATAAAATGGATAACATTTTCATTTTAACCCTTTAACGTCAGGTGTGCCGAATTCGGCACATACCTTCAGAATCATTTTTCCTCAATATCTAAATCAGTTATTCCACAATGAAACATTGTGACGTTTTCAGCATATTCGTATCTACCGGCAGCAGTAAGTCTTTAATCCTTTACGCCCCGACGGGACCTAAAAGTCCCGTCGGGGTCCTTAGACCCCCAAAAATTTCAAAATTATTATGCCAGGTAAGATTGTTTTTGGATGTATTTGCAACTCAAAAAAAAAATATATATATATATATGAAAACATTGTTAACTTAATTTGGGACATGAAGGGTTAAGAAACTATCCGTACCAGGTCAACTGCTGAAAAAGCACCCCCCGCCCCCCGTAGCTAAAGGCATCCATCTAGGGCGAATATGAGCCACTTGTGTATGAAAATGCATCTATTTATTTATACAAGCAATTTAAAATGTGCTTACCTAATGCCTGGAATATGAAGAGTTTTGCTATAACTCGACCGATTTCGAGCAACCAATGTAAGATAACATACGTTAGATCCCGATTCATTTTAGACATCATATGTATTATTTCACGCAAATATTTTGAAACATTATCAGTGTATGAACTTCAGTATTTTAAATTAAACAAAAAAAATTTTCCTTTATAGATGCTTCGCATGACTTGGCGGGTTGTATGCTGAGGATGTTGTTTAAAACATCTTACATATATTTTTACAGAAATAAGAATGTCGATAAACTATACAAAAGAAAAGAATAGGATTTCTTTTAAAAGAAACAAATTGATAACGTTAACTACAATCAACTCTTAAAACCTAACTCACTTCATATTAATATTTTTGCTCGTAAGGGTTAAAATATCTTATGTGATGAGAGGTACTGGTTGATACCCCTTTAACTTCATGGTTTTCCACTTTTGTTCAAGAAAAATATTATAAAATCCATCATTTATTATACATATTTTTTTTCCGCTTGAAAAATGTTAATTATCGTAGAAAGTAGTGCAGCTCAGTTTTATTAGGCAGGTACAGAGAAAAGAATTTTTGGTAATGAAAGTTATATTTTACAACTAAAGTTTCCCATTAACTAAAAATAGCTTCAAGATAAAATAAAAGTTTAATAAAACGTTTTGTAGGAAGGGGGGGGGGGAGTGGTAAAGGATTTAGTAGAACAAGTAAAAACAAATAACCCCCCCCCCCCAAAAAAAAAGAAAAAAACAGTGGATGATGCTTTTAAATTAAGTTCCACTTAAAAAACCATGTCATTAAGCACATTATAAGCACGACGAAAATCGAGATAAAGCTTTTAGAAACAGATAAAAAATCTTCTGGGACTGCTTAGCTTAAATATTTAATACAATCTTACGTCGATTGATTATTTATTGTTGTGCTTTAATTAAATAATTAATAAGTAATTAATTCTTGATTGACTTTATTTTTAAGCGAAATTTATCTTTATTTTGTATGCGAAATAGTGTGTACGCTCATGACTGCGCAAAATGAATTACACTGCTAAATTCCCCTTAATGTTCTAATTTTTAATATACATGTGAGTGAGAAAAAAAGGTGGGAGGGTGTCATAATGTACACTTAAACGATTCAAAGCAAGTCAGTGTTGTTGGGTCAGATATGCATTTTCAGATAGAAGGCATTCTTTGGGAACCTGATAGTAGGAAAATGTTAGGCTAAGTGAAATAGTCAAGATAACTTATGTTTTTCAAAATTAGCAACTTGGAAATTTCTTTTGCAAAAGTACCGCACTTAAAGAAAGATCAATGTGATTATGAATAAAACTTGAATCAAAATAATACTTTAATTTTTGGGAGTAAAGTTTTTAATTTGAAAAAAGAGGGGGGAAGAGGATTTTGACTTAACAAAATACATAGGGCAAAATGTGAAGTACAATTTATCTGAAATAAGCTATTTCCTATTTGCTTTTTTAAATAGTTTTTATGCATTGAAAAATAAATAAATAACTGTTTAAATGAACATGTTATGAAACGAAATACAATTTAATAAACTAATTATTAATTTATAGGAAAAATAAATGCATAAATAAAATAATGAATAAATAAGAAAATAAGTGAATGAATGAAAAAATTATTGAATTAATGAATGAAAGGATGTAAAAAAATAACATACTTATTATTAACCAAAAAAATACTGTATTGAATATCAGTAGCTCTCAATAAATGCTGAAAATGTCAATTACAAAGTATTTATAATTTTATAATGACTAACATTACTTTTGACAAGTCACAAGACATTACAGTATGAGTAACAAAATTTGAACATGACTTGTATAATTTATAGTTATGTATAAACCTTGATCTTCAGAACTATTTATTGCTCTGTTATCGTAACAAAGATTATGACTAACAATGAATTATCAATTTAAGGCTCACCTATTCCACTGTTGTTACAAAAAGAAAAAAAAAACTTTTTGGATTTTGCATATTGCATTCTAATATATATATATATATATATATATATATAAAAGAATGGATGTACGTATGTTTGTTCTTTATACAAATCCAGTTTTCGTCGGATTTTCATCAAACTTCAAACTTGACACAGAGGTTCCTTGATCTACTAAAATTCACATAGGTGGGGTTTTGAATTTTTTTAGAATCTAAAAAGCTCAAATATCATATTTTTTGTCTTTAAAAAGCCATTTTCTTTCAATTTTGAACAGATAGAGTAATAGAAATAAGGCTTTAAGCATGCAAATTGTTAAATTTTAACACATTTAAATATGAGTATTTTCCAACGAAGATTACGATTAACAATGAATTATCAAGTTAAGACTCACATATTTCATTTTAGCATGAAATAAGTTAAAAACAGTTATAATGGAGCTATAGTTAGCACCCGGGCAACGCCGGGTAATAAGCTAGCAGTTAAATATCTTAAAATGTAATAGTTTTCTTGACTGGAATCTAAAATTGACTGTCAAAACGTAAAATATAAGAAACAACACCGGGATACTTTTAAATGATTAGGGGCTAGTTTGAGATGAAAACTTTTCTATAGAGTGACACATTCTTCTCTTCCTTATGATTAGTCACTTCCCTCAGCAACAGAAGCCGGAAAGTTTACTCTGTCAAGCTTTATCGCCTATCAAATACAGAGTATTAAATGCAAATCACCAATATATTTGACATTCACTATTGTCTTAAGACGTGGGAGGTACTGAAATTTCCGGGTGTAAACTAGAAGCAAGGATATGTTATTATGCGAACGAACGTAATTGGAGAATTTCAACATTCACCGGTGATTCAAAGTCTTTCTCCGATGTCTTTGATATGAGAAGGTATATATTTGCAGGTAAAATTTGATATTTAGAAGGTTTTGGTCTTTCATCAAAATAAAATATATAGTGCAGTACGCTAAACACGAAAACGCTTACTATGGAAGATCTGCTAACATGAATTCATACAGTAGTCCGGATGACATGCTATTAACGCATCGTTTTTCTTACAAATTCTTTGAATGTGGAAAAAAAATTGTCCCTCACTTCGTGTTAAACGTTTTTCACTGCATATTAAGGGATTTGAACATGCACGAAAGACTATGTGACTTAACATCCACCATGAAAATTGGGATCTTGTACATACAGAAATATTTTTAATGTCCCTACAAAAGTGATTTAGTCTCTAAATATCGGAAATAGATCTTAAAAAACTAAGTCAAAAGTAGTAAGGTAACTCTTTTCATCTCAAATTAAAGTTGAGCATCGTGATAAATTACGAGAAACAAATTTTTAATGTAACACTTTATTGAGGAGTCAACATTGTTTATTGTCCTTACTGCTTATCCTTCAGCATCACCATCAGATGCTATCAAGCCCTTTTATTAACACTCGTATGCGGGTTAACTAATTTGTAAATACAGCGGCAAGCTCGTAAAGCACTAGACAGATTGTCACCAATTTATTTCGTTTTTTTTTTTTTTTGTGCTTTTAATCCCATATAACTAAAATTCCAACTATATCAAACTAAAAGCAGCATAATTCCAGAAACCTAATAACTGCTATTACGATTGGACAAAATGTTTCAATATTTGTATTCATTAAAATATTGTCGAATGCACTGTTTTGTATTGCTAAATTTTCTTTAAACTTTGGGTAAAAAATAGAGTATTGTGCTGTATGAATGACTTCATTCTCTGTGGGAACGAAACCACAATCTCCTAAATATACTTCTATGTTTCAAAGGTAGTTGTTTAAAGGAGAAGTCAGAATTTCTCTGGAGAAAAACGAACCGATAAATGCTCTCTAAACCAAGGAAACTTTTCGAAAATTGTCACATATTTTTCAATTCCCTTTCAAAGAAAGATTCAATCTCTTTACTTTCACTCAAAATGAAGACACAGCAAAGATTTAAGGATGAAAATATTTGCCGGCTATAAAGGTATGCTCCAGTTACTTCCTCTTAGTTTCTTTTAAGGAAGTATGTTTTGAAAATACATAAAGGGATCAATCCATTCTCAATAAGAAATAATTTCACGATAATTTAATGTAAAACTTGTTGTGGAATGATATAGTTTTTCTTTTAAACTCTTTGAATTCCATACTATGATTTTTCAAAACAAATAATTTGAGTAGTAAGCTAATAATTGCGTTAGAACCAAATATTGTAATGGGGTTAGTCGGTGTAGCCGCCTTTCTGCGCTTAAAAGTGTCAGGTTCTTCTTTTTATTTTCTCTTCACACGAATTTCAGTTTTGTTTTTCTTCTAAATTGAGACTAAGTACCTTGGCGACCCCCTACTCATTTTTTTTCTTTTGCAAAATAATTCTTTTTTCGAAGCTAAGCAGTAACTCATTTAAGTTAACTTAAAAATCAGAATATTTACTTATTATACTCGTGCATTTTCATTCCAGGTGTTTTAGCCATTCCCTAGATACGAGTGATGTAGGGATACATATTTTACTTTATCAATTTTACTTCAAACACCTTTATGTGTTTGTGTGTGTATGCGAGGATGCTTATAAAAAATCTATGTCTTTCTCAAGTAAAAACATGCGATTATAATGCAGTCCAAGATGAATACTGTTTAGAAAAAAATTAAATGCAGCATTTTATTTTTTCTGCATGTATTTTATTGTACGTGGGCCACGTAAAAATGTTGGCTTATTTCGAATCCCCTTGCTTTGGAGTTTCAGATTTTAAATTTACCAAAATCCTCTGCTTTCGAAAAAAAAAAACATATTTGGATATGCAAAGCAGGAAATGTAACAAGTTGAAGTACACAATGCAGCTCAAACACAGAAAAAAAAAACATCAGAGGACTTATGAACCAAATTTGGCAAAGATCCGACGTGAACTATGAATTTATACCTAAAACATGTAACACCCGTGATCAACATAGCACAAAAACGAATCGGTTGCTTGAATAAATTAGTAGTGCAGGTTTTTAGAATGAATGAGTACACAGTAAAACCTAAATGTCAAAATTCTACCTCAAACAGTTATTGTTACAGAATAAGAAATACTTGTTTTCGGTTACGGTCGTTACAAAGATTATAGATAATTTTGCCTGCCTGTAATTAAAAACTAACACAACCTACACAGAAATTGATTGCTGGAAAAGGGCAACGGGGGGACTTACTAAAGAGTGATTTCATACCAACTCACCTGAAAAAAGAAAAGTTCGTCGCACGACCGACTCGGATTTCCTTTAAATTTGACACACAGGTTAATCATATAGAGGTATGGAAAAGTCCAAAGTTTTAGGTTCCTGCTACACTTATTTTCTGAGATACATGCAGTCAAAGTTTGTCCGCCCCGTCAAAATACTAAAAAAATAATGTTATTTAATCATTTTTTATAAAAAAAAATGTACTCATGCAATATAAAAGTGTTAGATATCTATGGAAACTAGTTACTCAAGGCATTCAGAAAAAAATACTAGAACGTTCAAAATGAAAGTTGCTAAGGTACAGGGCTCTTTGAAGTTGTCACCGCAAAAACTTGATTTTGCTAAAATTGAAGAATTTATTCCAAAAGAAGGAAGACCTAACCAAAGGTTTACTCACTTTCTGGTAGGGTACAGATGCCTATCTAAATGGTTACACAATGCATAACTTGGGTTTCTCACTCCTTCTTGGAAATATTTAAGCTTAAATAGAAGCCATAAGGCAAAAATATGCG
>JAXGGA010021326.1:0-16779 GCA_038373865.1 Uloborus plumipes | reverse complement strand
GACGAAACCATGGTTCGAAAATACCATAAAATTTTCGAAACTATCAGAGGTATTATGTTACGTATGAGATATTTTGATACATATCCGATATTCTTTTCATTTGGGTCATTCATTCCATGTGAAATGAGCAAAAATGAGAAAAAAGGGATGGCTGCATGGGAATAGATTTTTATGAAATTTGGTATACAGGCTCATTTTATGCATATTTAGAAATATCTATAATGGTCTGGCTCAATATTTTTTATTTCTGTCGTTACATGCAACTGAAACTTGGCATGATTGGGCATCATCCACACAAATGCTAAATGTTGTACGTTAGAAACATTATATTTTATTACTTATGTCATGTAAGCAAAAACGTTTTATATTGCCGTAATCTGTGAAATAAGGTTATTTATCAGTCTCGCATTTACTAGTTTTATTGCAATACTTAATTTTTTACTGCATTTAAAATTTTTTACGAGTTGTAAAAAAATGAAAATAACACAGTTTTCTCAAAACTAAGCATTTTTTTTTAATTCTCGAGCTTTAAAGAATGCATTAGCATTCGTTTACATAAATACCCAGAAAAGTTAAAAGTATCATAAAACAAATACCTTACCTTTGGAGTTCCGTTTAAAATTCTTTGTCTGCAAAATCAGCTTTAAACTTAGAGACATTTTGTAAAATGACGATTTTCCCCTAAGTTTAGGCACAAAAATTTAAACAAGGGACACTTCGGACAACTGTCAAATTTTGCAAAAATGTAGGGCATTATGTCTACTATTAGCTTCGAGAGTCATAAAAGTGTCTTTTTGATTCCCAAGTTTGAAAAAAAAAATCACAACAGAATTTCTATTGAGTCATTCCATATGAAATGAGAAAAATGAGAAAAAAAGTAGTGGCCGCATGGTAATAGATTTTTATAAAATTTGGTTCACAGGTTCATTTCGTGCATAGATAAAAATATCTGAAAGATTTTGGCTTAAAATTTTCTATTTTAGGAGTTACATGCAATTCAAAATTGGCCCACTTGAACATACCCAACACAAATGCTAAATGTTGCACTTTTGAACTTGTATTTTTGTAACAAGTTAATGTAAACATAAAAACTCCATATATTTGTAATTTTTGGAATAAGGCAATTTATCAGTTTTCTGTAACTTTTTAAAAGTCATGATCATTAACTGTTAACTGAACTATAAAAATCTAAAATATTTCATTTTCAACAAAATTGAAGGTTTTTCATTATTTTTTCACGCAAAAAGAATTCAGTTGCATAACTTAAATTAACTCCCAACAATACGTTAACTTTCATAGAAATAATACCTTAATTTTTGAAGCTGTATTTTAATTACTTTGTTTTCAAAGTATATTTCGTAAAACGATGATTATCGCCTTCAAGTAGACGCAAAAAATTTCTGTAGGAAACTTTGGAAAGAGCTCCAATTTTACACGGATATAGGCCTTTATGTCTATGATTTCTGAATTTTTTTAATAGTCATCAGGGGAATTGGAATAAAAGTTGCAATTCTTCCAAGGCGGGGTGGGGGGGGGGGTATTTTTGTTAAGCTTCAAATTTATGCTTTAAATTCACCGGTTACTTTTTGTCAAAATCAACGCAGCTGGAAAAACTAGTCTTTAACTTCATATGAATTAATAACTTTTTGTAGGCACTTCGAAATTGCCTGACGGTCAAATTAGTGTTGAAGCCCTTTCACAACCTTATCGCAGTGAAAAACTTTTCAATCAGAAGAAAGCCTATTGGTCATTTCGCAACTTAGAACTGGAATTTGCACCCTTACATATTTTTTAAATCTTCCCCGTATTTATAGAAATTAAGAAACCTAAAAACCCAGTTTTCAGCGGACTTTCGGAAACGAATTTTACATCGCTTGTTTTTAGTGACCTAATATAAGGCTCCGCATCTACAGTATTTTTTTTTTTTTTCAAATGCTCTGAAGTTTGACTCTGCAGGGGACGTTTATTACCTTTGGTAGAAACATTTCTGCTGTTCAGAAAGTCAAATATCTTCAGACAACGCTAGTATTTAAACGACGACGCTTCGCGTTGTTATCCGAGAGGAGGGAGAAACGATGTCCCATGATCACGTGACTTTCGGGAGAATCATGTTGACCCCCCTTTCCCCGAGCGAAACGGCGCAGGGGGAGGTGGGAACGAAAGGCTCGTATCTGCTGGCTCCACGGCGGCGGCGGGCGTCTAGAGTCGTGTCGTAAGTGGTTGGAATGTTTGAATGGTAGGGCCCACTAGACAGCAATGCTTTGTGTCTCGAGAAGCCTGCGGGTGGTGCGGGACGGGAGCCCAGTTGAGAACCCCCCCCCCCCCCCACCCAAATTCGGAAATCCAGAGTTTTGTGAACACAGAAGAAACGAAGAAACGGCTCTTGGGAAAAACAAGTGAAAAATTACCCCTCTATATCTCTCCCCTTTCTTGGTTGAGTTGCTTTATTGTGTGAATTTTCTAGAAAAGTAGACCACATTTTTAAAATCAGGTTTCAGGTAAATAATGTACTGCAAAAAGATGTAGTGAGAGAATTTTTCTTGGGGAGCTGAGCCGGCATTCCGGGGGGAGGGGGGGGGCGGATTTCCCCCGGTTCCTACGCCCTTGGTGTTAGACCAAAGAATGTTAGACTACTTTTTCGAAACATAAGTCCCAAATATGCAGTTTTAAGCTATATCTGGTCTATTAAGGGTGGGGTTATGACCCCCCCCCCCTCTTCCTCTGGCTGCACTCCGTGTGTCTAAGTCAAAGGGTCTGATAAAAGAGCAAAAGCAGTGAGCTCGTCTACCGTGTGATATTTTATCGCACGACCTTCCTCAACTTTGTGCACGCCAGGTCTCATCCGATTTCCTCAAAATAGGGGGATACGTGAAGAAACATTCAACAAGGAAGTGAAAGCAAACAAACTTCTGAAAGCATCGGGAACTGCGCCTCCTCAAAGTATCACCAAAGAATAATCACCTCCTTTTTCAAATAGAACCGTACGTGGCTGCCAGGCGCCGAGCTCGAGAGCAGACTATAGATGAAAATTTTACAGGGGGACTATGGTAATAATAGACAAGCGGGGGTGGGGGGGGGGGGGGTAATAGGAGACAAAAAAATTTAAAAAATGTTACTTTTCTAAAAAACTTAAAACAAATACAACCTCGTATTAACTGGATTAAATGGACTCCTCTTGATGTTTTAAGTGATTATTTAACTTAAATACATTAGTTAAAAAAATGTTTCAAAATTTCAATTAATTCTTTTCTTTAATAATCCCATTTGGGGTAATAAGAGACTAAAGCTGTAACTTTTCAAATATTTCAAGGTAAAATCATATGAAGTAATATGAAGTAATAAGAGACATCTGCAAACAATTCTGAATTAGCCAATATTTTTTAATTTTTGATATTTCATATGTTAACACTTAAAAATATATTTTTTCTCAAAAAATAATGTTTACAAATGTGTTTGTGAATTCCGTTTCTTATAATACCCCGGGTCCTGAATAACATAATATTAAACTTCATGATTGTTCTAAATAATGTGCATAACTTAGAAATTGACCAAAAGCATCAATATCATTTTTGAAGTGGCGAGAAAATTTTTTAAAGTTCCCTAAAGTGTAGTCAAAAATATGTAAAAAATAACGTGTCTTTAAAGAGTACAAGTGTTACTAGGGATTTTTTGTAGTCCCGAAGTATAAATGAACTTAAGGCTATTTATTATTTCTAATGAAGCAGTAGTGACTTATCAGTAACTTACAGACATTCTACACATAAAATCATACATTTATTGCATCTAAATATGATCCACTCTAATCAGTACAGCTGATTGAAAAAGTAAGTTGCGTTGAAAAAAAAAAAAAAAAAATCTATGAACTTGCTAAACTTAGAATCAGACGTAGTTTCGAAATTTCGTCCTTAAAATGGAACGGTTCATTCCCTTTCAAATTTACAGGGACGTAGAACGCAAATTTTTCAGGAACCACTTGTATGTCTTCATGACGTGGCCAATCGTATCCCTGGAACTCTTTTTTGAGGAATTTTACTTTAGATAGTCCCTCGGTCAGTGAAGTACTAGGTATAATATATAAGTAAAGGTTTATGTTCTAGGAGGTTATAGCATAAAAGTTTTAGGCAATGTTAAACTTTATTATTCCAGCACTCAAAACATCAATAGTAATGTTCATTTAAACCAGTGGTTCCCAAAATGGTCCACAGGAACCCCCAAGGGCAAGGCCGTATCTAATTCATCACTCGTTCTATTCCCATCCATCTCGCTTTCATCTGGTTGTCTTAGAACACCTATGATGGAACTTAACTATCTAATTTGCTAGTTTGGAGCTCTGGGGTTCAATCATTACAGTGCCTGACTAGTTTTAGAACGACCTCAAGGAAGGGGGTCCATGAGGAACTGCAAAACACGCCAAGGGGTCCATGGAGTAAAAAAGTTTGGGAAAACCTGATTTAAACCACCAAGCTCAATTGTATTACCTTAAACAAACAAATTTGTTAGAATCGGGTAATAAGACACCTGTCTTTTAGTACTACCACAAAAAATAAAAATGGGGTAATAAGAGACTGGCCCACAACCTTTAAATAAAGAAGGCTTTCAAGATTTCAAAAAATAGTACACGGGTAATAAGACACCTGTCTTTTAGTACTACCACAAAAAATAAAAATGGGGTAATAAGAGACTGGCCCACAACCTTTAAATAAAGAAGGCTTTCAAGATTTCAAAAAATAGTACATCAATAGTCATAATAGTCTTGGTCAGAAGTTTGCACATTAACAACCCCCCAACATCTCATCTACAAAATAAAAAAGGAAAAACGTAGTCACGAACTTTTAAGGCAAGTTCAACAAGAAGGTTTTTTTCTTTGTATGAAAAAAAATTCAAAACATGTAAGAACTTTTAAATAAGTGTATTGTAGTAAAGTATACATATGGTTATTTATTTTGCATATTTTTAAAGTTGTCTAAATATATTTGTTTTGTAATTTTTTGACTGCGTCTGTTATTATTACCCCGGTCTCCAGTAATAAAGTGCCCGTCTTGGAACAGAACTTATACAGGTATGTTTTTTTGCACATTCTTTTATTCTTTTCTTTAAAATGATTAATTTTAATGCTCTATGTAAGTCCTGGGACAAATCGTTACTGTTGTCACAAAAAAAAAAAAAAAAAATCTAGTTTGCTCAATTCACATATGTGGTGCAAAATCTTACCAAAAAAAAAAGTACTCCAAATATCACTTCCGTCACATGGAATGGCCCACAAGGGGTTAAACGAAAAACAAGTTCCGCATTTTTTGTCAAAAATTGCGCTAATGGTCAATTGATATATTGTACTTACTTGTTCAGAAGCCATAATTTTTCAGAAGTCTCTCGGCAGTAATCTTTTAAGAATGTTTACATCCACCTCGTTAGCATTCGGGTTGAACAATGCAGGGCAACGGCATTAAAATGTTAACCAAACCTGGAAGAGAAGTTTTAAGTAAACTAAGTGGAAGGCAGATTTTTCCAAACTTTTTCTTGCATTGACTAAAATAATAAAAAAAATATTTACGGAAGCATCAGCCAATTAAATATTCCTACTTTGACTACCAGATATTGTTAAGAGACCTACAAAACACAAAAATTCACCGTCTCTGAATTTTAAAACACAGTGATCGACTTTTAATGCATTAAAAAAAAACATTGAGCACTATTATTTGGTTGAAATGTTCAATTTGGGGAAATTCAGACCCTTTTTTGGGCCGTCCCTAAAAAGGGACGCTAGGCATTAATGGGTTAAGTTGAAAGAATTTTCTCAAAGAATGACCATTCTCCCTTTAGTTGATTAAACTTTGTTCAAATAAAAACTGCCGGTGACACGTGTTTAGGAGCAAAGTATACGAGATGGTTCATTCTCGACGAAAAATATGTGGGTGCAGAGGTTTCGTTTTATTCCTTCCTGCATATAGTTCTGATTCAGCTCTTAGTGAATTCTTTTTGTCTCGAGAGTTGAAAAAACATCTACGAGATGCGTCTCGCCTTCATAGGCAGTGACGGACGCTTCGGAGGCGATTTTGAATTTTGAAGGGTGTAGGGGTGCCCACGGGGGGGGGGGGGGGGGATTATGGCGCAAGTTGCGCCATCAACGTATTTGGGGGGAATTTTTTTAAACTAATTTATTTATTTATTTAAATAATTCATTAATTTATTTTTTAAAATTAAATTATTCATTAATTTATTTTTTTAATTTAAATTATTTTTTTATTATTTTTCATTTATTTATTAATTTATTTTGAGTGTGGTGCTTGGAATGTCTGAAAGGGATAAAAAGCGATCTTTTAAAATTTAAAAGTACTTTTAAAAAATAATTACAGAAAAAAATAATTGTTATTATTTGAAAAAATAAAAACATATTAAAAAAATTGTAAAAAAAAATATTAAAAAAAAATAAATAAAATAAAAAGAGTGGTAAAAGTAAAAATAAAAAGCACAAGAGGGTTGTGAAGATTTTTTTTTTTGGGGGGGGGATTTGCGCCATTGAGCTTGGGGGGGATGGGCACCCCTGGAAGGTGTGTCCAAAAATAGCTTCTAGTATGTCTTGAAGACAAGAAAAAAAAAAAGATATGACAAATGGATTGCATGTAAGCCGGCAGAATGGTGTAGTGGTTAAGACGCTGGAGTCTCACGCCAAAAGGCGCGGGATCAAATCCGACTCCAGTCGGTGGATTTTCATGATGCGGAAAATCGACAGCGTCCATGTCGTACGTTTATGCGGCATGAAAAAGATCCCTCGAGTACTTCCTTGGCATCATCTATCGCTTGGCAAAATTAAATTCCTAGTGCAGTTTCGCACCGAACAGAACCCAGGTGCCTGCATCTAGTGAGGAAGCTGGGCGTCAAAATTCTGTGGCAATGTCATTTCACCGATGGTGGTGCCACATGAAAGAGTGGGTGCCGGTCTCGGGGAATGAACGAAGTCTGCAAATGGCAAGGAGCTAAATACGCAGCCCCATTTGAAAAAAAAAAAAAAAATGGATTGCATGTAATACGGACTACTATTTAAAAAATGTCATCCACATTTATAGAACTAGTTCATATGCTGATGTTTTACTAATTTATGATCATTCTTTATTGAATAACCCTTGTATATTACGCTAAATAATTTCAATAATATAATAAATAAAAAAACTACAAATTTGATGAACATGAACTGTTCGGAGACGTCTGTGACAGAAGCATTTCTTTCTTCGCGCTAAAAATGATCTTGATTGGGAAAGAGCCAAGGGCGTAGCCAGGACTCACGTTAGGGGGGTGCAAGCAGTGGCACCCCAATAGGAGGTCACTGTGACCTCCCAAAAAGTTCTTATCCGATACAAATTAGCTGATGAAATTTGGAAACAGTGAGACAGTATTGCAAGGCTGAACTTCTTTATTTTATTTATTTATTTTCTTTAATTAATTAATTTATTTATTTTCGTGATACCTCACGTTTCTTTTGGTAGACATAGATAAGTATGCATTATTTTATTTATTTATTTTTTAATCCTTCAGTAAAATTGAGTTTCATTCGGTAAATTAAAAATTTTCTCCTCAAAAACAGGTAAGCTTACTATCATTTTCTGAAAAAGTAATCAATACTAGATACAATAACGCAGTTTATATAAAGTTCCCAAAAATTAGCATAAAAGTCAAATTTTTAAATAAAAAGAGAAAGAAAAAAGTAAGAAAGAAAGAGAAAAAAAAGTTTGAAATTCTATTTGCACAAAAAAAAGGAGGAAAATATGAACTCAAAGAAACTATACTTTATTCAGTCATGCACACCTTAACCCAATGGATGGTATAAAATATTTCTAAAAAAACAAAACAGTAGTTTTTTATAAAATGATTTTATCACAATGCAAAGTGTAATACAGAAAATTAGATAAAAATGTGAGTGATATGTTTTTAAAACCTGTGTTTTACGTAAACAAAGAAAGAGGCAAAAAAGAAAAACATCATCCTTATTTAGAATGAAATGATACGGTTTACTTTAAATGTTTTATGAGTTAAAGTACTTAAAATAAATTGTATGCACAGATAAAAAGCAAATGCAAATCCAAAATTAATAAATACACAAATAAATTTGGCAAAATCGTCAGTTACCAAAGAAGTTAAAATTAATCAATAAAGCTTATATCAAAACAATACTGAATATGAAAAGCATGAAAGGGGACAAAATCGTGTGTCAAAAAAATAAATAAAATGGGAGGTCACAGTGACCTCCCATTAGCTCTGATCTAGGGGGGTGCAGCTGCACCCACCTGCACCCCCCTAGCTACGCCCTTGGAAAGAGCTATGTAATTCATTGCTCTTTCCCAATCAAGATCATTTTTAGCGCGAAGAAAGAAAAGCTTAAGGCATCATTCGAAAACCCTTAAGGAAAAAATATTAATTCAGAAAAAATATTTATTCCAACTTTCTTTTTGAAATCTTTTCTTCGACTAAAGTATTATTAATTAAGAAGGAGAGAGAGAAATAAATAAAATAAAAAAAAATATTGGATAAACCCCTTTGGTGCATGGTATTATTGTGGTGGCGTGGTACATGTTTTGTGTGATAGAAAAAGAGCAAATGACAAGAATTTAACTGATGTGATTCGGTCATTCAAATAAGTTCTTAACGTACCATTACCATTCTTCAGTTTTTATGAGGTGGCAAAATTATTTAATTTGGTATTTTAACTTTTAATAATGTAATTTCGACACAGTTTTGAGCTCTTATTTAAATTTAACGAAAAAAGTTCATACCGAATGGCTGACACTTCCAAAAGGTTCAAGAACATCTCAAAGACTTGTAGACTGAGCTGAAGACTGCTTTTGCTAATTTCCATGATCATTTTAGGAGGATTTACATTGAAATTTTAGATTTTGTTGTCAAATTTTTCGACAAGAGATTTTTCGCAATAGAAATTAATAATTGGAAAGAAATTGAAAAATGTTTTCTCTCTAAAATTGGAAAACACTTACACATCAGAGTTCTTCAAAGATGATTTTGACATAGAAATATTAATTTTTGCACAGAAATATGTTGCTTGATATTTTAGAATCTACAAGCTCTATCGTTAAAGCTGAAAGAAATTTATTATTATTATTTTAGTTCAAAAATACATCATCGAATTGGTACCAGAAATGGTTAAATTGATAACCATGTGTTTAACTATACCCAAAAGAAGATTAAAAACAAATTTGCGCATCACCATGCTCCATCGAAAGTTAAATGCCAATACAATTCTTCAGATCCATAACTATGGATTGCAAGGTTAATTGAACCTCGAAGAAGTGGCGAGCATTTTCATTACAAGGCCCCTTCAGGCTCCTATTTCAGGAAGGAAGGGGGCAGTTTCCCTTGTGCCCCCCCCTGGACGAGCCACTTATGGTTCTAAATTGAATCTTACATCTTGATAACTCCTATTCAGACTGTTCCCTTTGAATCCTAACTTTTCAGAAAAAAAAAAAAAAAAACAATTTGAAGCTTTGGAGGGAAAGAAAGGCAACAATTAAGATACATATCATGAAGAAAAAGTATAGTAATAGGGGTGCGACATCGAAGGCAAAACATCGATGTTTCAGGACATCGATGTTGGAAAATAATGACATCGACTTTTTAAAAAAATTGCTAACCCATTTGAATGCACAGTTATTCAGTTACTCCCCATTACAAGCACCTCTCTTTATATCACTCAATTAGATTTATCTTTTGTCTCTTGGTAAAACATCAACAGAGAGATATCCATGCCAATTAAGAACACTTTTTTCAGTGAGATATATACTGCGAACTGTTGATTAACTGTGTAACTTTTTTGACACATATTTTTCTAAAACTTGTTTTTTGCTGTAGTCCGTGGAGTTAGTGCAAAAATATTTCACTTCCGGATATCAGTCTGAAATTTTATGTGGGGCTTATATAAACATAGGAGGACAAAAAAACGCCGGGAGACACTTGATCGGAGTCCAAAGTCATTCTGTGATGACTCATCAAAATGGCCGCTTTTACAGGTAAATACGTTCGTTTAACTGCTTAAAACTCCATCATACATTCAAATATTGCAAAACTCAAACATATCATCTGAAAGCTCTTTAAAAGAGCTATTTAAAAATATTTAATTTTTCTTTCTAAGGTCAAGAGCCCACCTGTGATGACGTCATCAACATGGCCGCTTTTACAGGTAAATACGTTTGTTTAACTCCCCCTAAAACTCCATCATAGATTCAAATATTGAAAAACTCAAATATATCATCTGAAAGCTCTTTAAAAGAGCTATTTAGAAAGATTTAATTTTTCTTTCTGAGGTCAAGGGCCCACCTGTGATGACGTCATCAAAATGGCCGCTTTTACAGGTAAATACGTTTGTTTAACTTCCCCTAAAACTCCATCATAGATTTAAATATTTCAAAACTCAAATATATCATCTGAAAGCTCTTTAAAAGAGCTATTTAGAAAGATTTAATTTTTCTTTCTGAGGTCAAGGTCCCAACTGTAATGACGTCATCAAAATGGCCGCTTCTACAGGTAAATACGTTTATTTAACTCCCCTTAAAACTCCATCATAGATTTAAATATTTCAAAACTCAACTATATCATCTGAAAGCTCTTTAAAAGAGCTATTTATAAAGATTTAATTTTTCTTTCTAAGGTCAAGGGCCCACCTGTGATGACATCATCAAAATGTCCGCTTTCACAGGTAAATACGTTTGTTATACATTTTCAATTTAAAATTGTTATAACTTTTCAACTATTTGTCTTAGAAAATAAAACCAAGCACTATAAAATAGCTTTTTTAAAGCGCTTTCAGATGATATATCTCAGTTTTGCAATATTTAAATCTATGATGGAGTTTTAAACAGTTACATGAGCGCATTTACCTGTAAAAGCGGCCATTTTGATGACGTCCTCACAGGTGGGCCCTTGACCTCAAAAAGAAAAATTAAATCTTTTTAATGGGTCTTTTAAAGCGCTTTCAGATGATATAGTTGAGTTTTGAAATATTTAAGGGTGATTCTCCAAAATCCGAACAATATGATGTCCCCGTAGGACAGCACAAAAATTATTTGACCTAGAAAGTTTTTTTATTTTTTTAATTGTTAGAAATACTGATTCTGATGTTATTCAATTCATATTAAAGCAAGTTTTCATTTATTTTTTTCTACAAAAATTTTTGAATAGCCAATAAGTCACCTTTTTTGCGTGTCCCACCCTGTTTCTAAAATGTAAATAAATTATTTTAAAATTTTACGTGAACATTGCACAAATTTCACTTGTAGTGTTGAATTATGTATAGTTATGAGTGTAATATAGTGTTGTTTTACCTTATTTAAATGATCATATAATCAGGTACATCATTTTGAAGTTTGTCCCCAGATTGCATGTCCCTCTCCTGGCCTACAAATTGGTTCAATTATTAAAGGCAAAAAGAAGGAATTTTGAATCTGCAGTACTATAACACTGTTTATTCTCATCACTTCTTTGGACTCATAGAGTATTTTGTCTATAGAATGTGTCTGCTGTTCGTATTATTATTCCTTAGTTCAAAATGAGGTATGTAACATTTTCGATGTCCCTCTCCTGGCCAACATTTCTGTTCTAAATAAAATAAAAAAAATAATTCTGCCTGCAGTGTGTAATTGAGTTAAGAGGATAAAAGAGAAAAATACCATTATTTACCTTCTATATAATTCCGGGTAGAAATATCAGCCTTTTTTTATTAAAATGTCCCTTTCCTGACGCAAAAAAAAAATGTCCCTCTCCTGGCGCAAAAACAAAAAAATGCCACTCTAGCATTACTTTTAAAACACTGGTAATCTGGCATACTTAAAGTGAGTTCCCTCTATTTTTCTCTTAATAAGCTCCTAACAAAGAGTAAGTATGATTTTTTTTAGATTTTTTAAGCATTTTTATTTTTATAGAGTTTGTGAGTTGAAAATGCCAGGTTTTTGGAGAATCACCCTTAAATCTATGATGGAGTTTTAGGGGGAGTTAAACAAACGTATTTACCTGTAAAAGCGGCCATTTTTATGACGTCATCACAGGTGGGCCCTTGACCTTAGAAAGAAAAATTACATCTTTCTAAATAACTCTTTTAAAGAGCTTTCAGATGATATAGTTGAGTTTTGAAATATTTAAATCTATGATGGAGTTTTAGGGGGAGTTAAACAAACGTATTTAGATGTAAAAGCGGCCATTTTGATGACGTCATTATAGGTGGGTCCTTGACCTCAGAAAGAAACATTAAACCTTTCTACATAGATCTTTTAAAGAGATTTCAGATGATATAGTTGAGTTTTGAAATATTTAAATCTATGATGGAGTTTTAGGGGGAGTTAAACAAACGTATTTACCTGTAAAAGCGGCCATTTTGATGACGTCATTACAGGTGGGACCTTGACCTCAGAAAGAAAAATTAAATCTTTCTAAATAGCTCTTTCAAAGAGCTTTCAGATGATACCTTTGAGTTTTGCAATATTTCAATCTATGATGGAGTTTTAAGCAATTAAACGAACGTATTTTCCTGTAAAAGCGGCCATCTTGATGACGTCATCACGGGAGTTCATGACTCCTGATCAAGTGTCTCCCGGTGGTTTTTTGTTCTTATATATATGTACATAAGCTCTGTACCGAATTTCACACTGGTATCCGGAAGTGAAATATTTCGGCTGTTTTTGTTGCTAACTCCACAGACTACTGAAATGTATAACATTATCGAAAAAAATATCAAATGTAAAACAACGATGTTTAAAAATCATTGACAGTAAATCATCGTTAGTTATTAAAAAAAAATCTAATTTGGTAGATATTGCAACTAGTGGATAAAGAAAGATGAATCTGTTTCATCGCATATTTTTATTGTTTATCGCTAAAATGTAAAAATGGCATCGAAAACAGAAAAAGGACATTGAACGCGAAACAACGATCATTAAAAAACATTAAAAAAAAAAGGCAAAAAGCTATAGAAATTTCAGAAACATCGAGAGCAAAACATCGATAATAATCATAGATTTTTTTTTCCAATGGAGGTTATTGCAGCTTCTGATTAAAGATGAAAACTTTTCAATAAGTATGCTTATCGTATATTTTTCTTTGGATTTCTTTGCTGGAATTTTAAACATCGACATCGATACTAACATCGAACCCAACACATTGATTTTGGAAAAACATCGAGCATCGACGGAAAACATCGATGCTCTAACAAAACCATCGATGTTTCCAAACATCGACATCGATGTAACATACCCGAAGGCGTACGCACACAAAACTACCAAAGTTGGCTTCAAATGGAAAAACGAGATGTTCTATCAAGAACTAAACGAGCCTACATTCCGTATACCGACATCAACATTCTAGCACATCTGATCAATATTCTCTTAATTGTAGCAAATGCACCCACAGCTCGATCATAGCATCCTAAGACTGCAGTTTCGCCCTGATTATGGGCTCCTCAGTTAGGAATAGCCAATGATCGAGCCGGAGGCAAAAATCCTCTTATTGTAGCTAAGATAGCCAACAAACTGGTAGATAAAGTGAATTTATCTTACCAACATCTTAGCTACAATAAGAGGATTTTTGCCTCCGGCTCGATCATTGGCTATTCCTAACCAGTGGTCGGAAGTAGCGCGCTACAAGTAGCGAAACTACTGTAGTAGCTACATTTTTTAGTAGTTTGTAGTGTAGCGCACTACTTTTTAAAAAAAGTAGTGTAGTGAGTAGCGCGATACAAAAATGTTGTAGTTTGTAGCGATTTCATAAAACTACTTTCTAATGGAGCAAAAAAAAAACAGAAAAAAAAAAAGATTCAATCGCGTCTGACTGGCGCATATCGTACACGATTTCCTTTGCGAAAGCAGTGAGAAAAATGAATCATACAAATTCGAGCTGACCTCAGGCATATCATTTTGACGCCATAAGTTCTATATGTTAGACGGCATTGGTTTCTTTGGCGTCACCATTTTCATATTCCGCCAATATTTGCATTGAATATAGTGTATGGCTGAGGAAGGAAAATTTATGAATGAGCGATAACTGAGTGTTAGTGTTTTATAGCAACCGAGAATGTCATGTAAATGAATGCTTTAGCGCTCAATGCTCAATTGGATTATTGTTCCAATGTCCACCAAACATGGCAGCAATTTTAATAGAAGAGGATACAAATTTGATAGAAGATGACAATATCGAGCTGCCCTGGCCGGCGTATAATAAATACTTCACAGTTATTGAAATGATTTTCGTGCAAACTTTGCACTTTGAAACAAAAAACTTTCTGTTTCTAAGTCATCCGCATACAATTTAAAACTGCATATTGAAGTAAGTTAAGCATTTTTAGTTATGTTTCACACTTCAGATAGCTTATTTATTAATATTTCATAATGAATACTAGTACCGTTTAGTATGTTTTTCATATTTCTTTAGTTTTGCTTCTTTAGTGACGGAGTATTGAAAAATATTAAAATAATAAAAATCAATTATTAAATATTTTTGACATTTGACACAATTGGAAAAACGTTTTCATTTCATTTTATCGGTGGCGTATTAATAGGGATGGTGTTCAGACCGAGACGCAACTCCCCAAGGGCGTAGCCAGGACTCACGTTAGGGGGTGCAAGCAGTGGCACCCCAATAGGAGGTCACTGTGACCTCCCAAAAAGTTCTTATCCGATACAAATTGGCTGATGAAATTTGAAAACAGTGAGACAGTATTGCAAGGCTGAACTTCATTTTATTTTATTTTTTTTCTTTAATTAATTAATTTATCATTTTGTGAGCCTCAGTCTCTTTGGTAGACATAGATAAGAATGCATTTTTTTAATCATTCAGTAAAGTTCTGAGTTTCATTCGGTAAATTAAAAATTTTCTCCTCAAAAACAGGCAAGCTTACTTATAATATTTCACCCTAAAATTTTTATTCTTCGCATACTCAGATGAAAAAAGTTGTTTTCATGCTAAAAGACAAATTTGGGTTTGGTACAAGGATCCGTGTTAGGTAAAGAATGAAGCTGATTTTCTGATGTGGCGCCAAGGACTTAAAACTTATTGGTGGGAGAGGAGGCGAAGGGGGGGGGGGAGACTCTCAATGACCGAATGAAATGAATTCCAAATTTCACCGAGTAATAAAACACGAACTTATTTGTCTGCATCAGCATGTTACAATGAAAAGCAGGAAAGGGGACAAAATCGTTTGTCAAAAAAATAAATAAAATGGGAGGTCACAGTGACCTCCCATTGACTCTGATCTAGGGGTGCAGCTGCACCCCCCTAGCTACGCCCTTGCCAACCCCCTTGAAACTCAAAATTAAATTCCTACAATAAAAATTCAATTTTTTTTCTCATATGTTTTTGAAAAGTAGCGAAGTAGCGACTACTTTTCAAAAGTAGTGTAGCGCGCTACATTAAAAAAAAAGTAGTTGTAGCTGTAGTTAACTACATTTATAAGAAAGTAGTTGTAGTTGTAGTTCGCTACAAAAAATATGTAGTTTTTCCAACCACTGTTCCTAACTGAGGAGCTCATAAGGGCGAAACTGCAGTCTTAGGATGCTATGATCGAGCTGTGGGTGCATTTGCTACAGTTCTGCCTCAGCCCTGGCTTAAGGGCGGTAACTCATTGCACATTCTCTTAATTGTCTGAGACTGCAAATTATGTCAGACTTTTTTACCATTTAAAGCACATTTTTAAAAACAAAATATGCCTCTCTCATCCGATGAAATTAACGTAAAACGTAAATAAAGTTATAAATAAAGTTGTAGCACCTTTTAAACAATGCAGCTAATTAATTACTACAGCGGAAAATTCTTTAATTGGTTTCAAAAAAGAATTAAAACAATAGACAGCACATCAAAATCAGTGGTCGGTAGTAGCGAGCTACAAGTAGCGAAACTACTGTAATAGCTACATTTTTTAGTAGTTTGTAGTGCAGCGCACTACTTAAAAAAAAAAAAAAGTAGAGTAGTGAGTGGTGCGATACAAAAAAATAGTAGTTTGTGGCGATATCTGGAAAAAACTTTTAAATTGAAAAAATAAATAAATAAATGAAAAAAAAATTGAATCATGGAACCAAAGAACAAATAACAAGGTTTCATTGACTCTGACTGGTGCAAATCTTGCTCAAGTACAACAGCGGACGCAATGATAAATAAGAACCACAAAAATATGAGCTGATCCTTAGATTCATCATTTTGACGAAATACATTCTATCGGTTTGATGTCATTGGTTTATTTGGCATTCCTTCAATTTTTATATTCCTTCAAATAATTTTCATGTTCCTAAATATTCCCTGGCAAGAAATTAAAAAAAAAAAAGTTAAAGGTTGAATTCGTTCAATCTTATAACTTTTGAATCCTTTCTTGTAGCGAATATTAGCACAAATTGTGAAAAAAATCTAAGAAGGACAAATTTAAGCAAAAAAAAAAAAAAAGGAAAAGTAACAAATAAGTTCAAAGACTATTCCTAATTCTATTCCACATTCAAATGAGTTAATTTATTGATGTAAACCACTTTTCGAATTTTTTGCGTCAATCCTCAAACAGTGTATGCTTTTTATTTCGTAATTTTTTCAAAAGTAGCGACTACAAAGCTGTAGTTGTAGTTAACTACATTTATAACGAATAGTTGTAGTTGTAATTCACGACAAAAGAAATGTAGTTTTTCCAACCACTGATCAAAATACATTTTACCGAAAAAAAGAATTTTTAATCCTTGCCAATGCGTAAAAATAAAAATAAAAAAAGAATAAGTAATAATATTCTCTTAAATGAATAATTTTTGGAAAGAAAAA
>JAXGGA010021325.1:0-16780 GCA_038373865.1 Uloborus plumipes | reverse complement strand
TCGATGACGCATGAAACAATGCAAAATCTTGATTTTTCAAAACGTCATAACTCGGTCAATTTTTGTCGTAGAAGAGTGATTTTTTTTTAGTTTTAAACGTTACAGTGTCAAGAATGTTTTACTAAATATGAATGATAGGACTGGGGGGCTGTATAAAAATTTAAATTTCGTAACTCTTTCAAAATTTGATTTTTTGAAAAACATTGAATAGACCCAAAATTCCTTTCAAAATTTGGAGATTTTTTCCTAAATAAACTATATGCTTATCTCTAACGGTTTAGAAACTAGCTATTGGTCCACGATTGGAGTGGACACCCTGTATATTAATACTAATATTATTAATACTAAAGGCTAAACTATATTGCATGTTGATGTATAATACGTGCATTTGCTATTAATTCTGAGTTCGGCATCGATCGTCCACAAAATGCATATTATAAGTGCAAGCAAACTTTGCGGATATTCAACAGTTTTGAAAATCTTCTTTTGAAATTGATTTACTCTAAAAGCGTATTTTTTTAGTTTTTTTTATTTTTTTTTTGAACTATGTTTAGAATTATTTCTTCTTTTTTTATCACACATAGAAATTAAACAAATAAATTTGCTGTAAAGGCTTTTTTTTCACTTTTGCGAAAAAGGAATACCGTTTAATCACCACGCAGCCGACAGTTTTCTTCTAGAACATTTTCTTTAAGAGTAGGTTGGGGGGACGTTTGAAATCAAATTAGGGACGCATTGGAGATCAGAACAGGGCACGCTCGTTCATGGAATTATTGCTTTCTTTGTAACAACTGGGTGGTGGAAGGGGAGGTGAAATGTCAAGAGGAAAAATGGTATCATATTCAACTCCACATTTAAATACTGATTGTAACGAAGGTACAGTGCCATGTCTGAACTGATTAACGCCAGAAATGAATAAGCATTTCGCCCTTTAAGACCATTCTACAACTAAAATGTTTTCTGAATACTTGCATTATTTCTTGATATAAATCACTCACACAATGTAAAATAAAAAGTTCAATTACTTTGCTTTATCGATGCTATGGCGTATCGTCTGAACGCTTCCTCTGGGCCAATTTTTTATTTGATTTCGTCTGAACTAGGGGTGCGACATCGAAGGCAAAACATCGATGTTTTAAGACATCGATGTTGGAAAATAAGGACATCGATGGTATTGATACATCGACCAAAAAAAACATCGATGTTTTCCAACATCGATGTTTCAAAGCATCGATCAGTTTTTCTTCAATTTCTTACATATTTTAATGTAGTTATTAATCAGTTACTCCCCATTACAAGCGCCTCTTTATATCACTCAATTAGATACATCTTTTGTCTCCTGGAAAAACATTAACCGTAAGATAACGATGTCAGTTAAGAAAATTTTTTTCAGCTAGATATATACTGCAACTGTTGATTAACTGTATAACTTTTTTTGTCGCATATTTTTATAAAACTTTTTTTTTTTTTTGCTGAAATGTAAAACATCATCGAAAAAAAAATTTAATGCAAAACAACGATGTTTAAAAATCATTGACTGTAAATCATCGCTAGTTATTGAAAAAAACTTTAATTGTAACTAGTGGTTAGAGAAATATGAATCTATTTTATCGCATATTTTTATTATTTTTTGTTGAAATGTAAAAAGGACATCGAAAAAAAATATACTGAATGCGAAACAACAACAATTAAAAGGTTAAAAAAAAGTGAAAGCAAATTTGAGATGTTTCAGAAACATCGAAAACAAAACATTGCTAATAATTATAGAATTTTTTCCCAAATGAGGTTAATATTGCATCTTTTGATTAAATATGAAAACTTTTTAATGTGTATGCTTATAGTATATTTTTCTTTGGCTTTCTTTGCTGGATTATAAAACATCGACATCGAAAGCAACATCAAACCCAAAACATCGATGCTGGAAAAACATCGATCCTCAAACATCGATGGTAAAAATATCGATGTTCTTCCAAAAACATCGATGTTTCCCAAATATCGACATCGATGTCGTAGCCCTAGTCTGAACCTTCTTCAGACCAGTGGTTGGAAAAACTACATTTCTTTTGTAGCGAACTACAACTACAACTACTTCGTTATAAATGTAGTTAACTACAGCTACAACTACTTTTTTTTAATGTAGCGACTACAAACTACTTTTGAATTGTAGTCGCTACTTCGCTACTTTTTAAAAAATAAATAAATAAAAAGCATGCACCGTTTGAGGATTGACCGAAAAGATTACAAGAGTGGTTTACACTAATAAATTAACTCATTTGAATATGGAATAGAACTAGGAATTGTCTTTGAATTTATTTGTTACTTTTCCTTTTTTTCCCCCTTTTTTTTGCTAAAATTTGCCTTTTTTAGATTATTTTTACAATTTTAACAAATATTCGCCACAAAAAAATATTCAAAAGTTGAAAGATTAAAAGAATTCGCCTTTCATTTTTTTAAAAATTTCTTGCCTGGGAATATTTAGGAACATTAAAATTATTTCAAGGAATATAAAAATTATGATACCCAAATAAACCAATGACATCAAATAGTATGTATATATCAAATAGTATGTATTTCGTTAAAATGATGTATTTATGATCAGCTCATTTTTTTTGGTTCTTATTTCTCATTGCGTCCGCTGCTGTACTCGTGCAAGATTTGCACTAGTCAGAGTCAATTAAACCTTGTTTTTTTCCTTCGTTCTCTTTTCTTTTTTTTTTTTTTTTCATTTATTTATTTTTTTTTTAATTTAAAAGTAGTTTCCAGAAATCGCTACAAACTACTATTTTTTTTTTTTTTGTATCGCGCTACTCGCTACTCTACTTTTTTTTTTTTTTAAGTAGTGCGCTACACTACAAACTACTGAAAAATGTAGCTACTACAGTAGTTTCGCTACTTGTAGCGCGCTGCTTCCGATAACTGCTTCAGCTTCAGACATAGTAATCACGCTATGCTGAAAACGTTCCATTACATTCTTGTATGTAAAAACTCCCTTGGAAGAACTAGCTGCAAAAACCAATCAACACTGAATCACATATTGGTACATGTATGTACCAAATTTTATTCTAATTCATTTAAAAATAACTGGTATTTATACACATAAGGAACATGCGTAGGGTGTATATCTGCTTGAAAATTCTGAAAAAAGGGATGGAAAAGAAAAGAATGACTTTTCACCTATTTTCTTATGAGGAGCTAACTCAGAAAAAGAAAATTTAGCACCAAATGAGTCAATCAGCATTCTGTTATATCGTTCCTGAGCAAAAACTTTCAGAAAACTTATTTTTTAAATAGAAATAGGAGTTTTTACGCTGAAAAGATACTGGTGTTAATAGAACCGCACGTGTCATGCATAATTTGAAAGTTTTGCTGTCATTTGTTCAGCTATCTTTTAGCATCTCCTTTTTGTTTGAGATACTTCTTTTTTTTCTTCTCTCTAGTATATAATACAAAGCCTTATATGCCCAAATCTAAAGCTATTTTTAGTATAAAAACGATTTATTATTGCATGATAATTAAAAGCAACATTGCGAGTAATACGATGTTACAAATTATCGCCCTCGTTTTTCTTTTTTAAAGATTGATAAGTCAAAATTGAAGAAGAAAAATAATCATAAATATGACGCCAACATTTGTGAAAAACATATCAAATATCGCAAAATACAACAATGTTCGCTATTTATTGATTCAGAATTGGGAAGGTCGCTGTGTTCGGAATACAGAGTCCCATACACGGTACTTCTATGTAGAAAAAGTGAAATTAAAATACAGTGAACTCTCACTTGTACACCGCCTCATTTATGCGCCGTTTTCACTTATACGACGATTTTTAATGGTCCCAGCACATTTCATAGCAAAATAATGACAATGTCATTCGTTTATGTGTCACTCTAAAGATAAATATTTCACTTATGCGCCGGTAAAAAAATAATTCTGATTAAATTCCAACTTTTGTAACCACAACACATTTCATAATTGGCCTACTATTAGTGTATTTTTGATATGAAAAGTACATAAATTATTTCTTATGAAAAATTACATATCGCCACTGAAAGGTAAAATTATTTCATTATTTATAAGTGCTTATGCACAAAAATTTTCATTTATTAATATGAATTCTTTCATACAAAATGCATTACCTCACTTTTTTAACTGATTTTCTTTGTGTACTTCCTCTACTTTGTGTATGTATAAAATAAACTGTCAGATACATATTTAATTTTATATCATAGATTTATCAATATTCTGTTAAAAATTGTTAATTTCCTTTTGGTATTTAGATATTTCCCAAAATTTTATATTAATATGCAATATTACTAACATTATGACAGCATATTTACAAAAAATTTAATAACTTAATTTAAATAGTTTGTTCGTCTTTCAAAGATTTTTTATGTGTCTAACAATTCAGAGTTCAAATAGTACTAAGATAATAATTATTAACGTTCTGTGTATTTAAAGTAGCACAAAATATAAAATAAATAACTAAATAATAAAAAAAGGCTATATTAAAGTAAGTACACTTACCTTTATTGCAAATTCCAAGCAGAATTCAACGCTATCAACTATTAAAACTCGCTCAACACAACAACTCTACACAGAAACTTCTTTAACAAAACCAACGCCCTTTTAGTGAAAAATTAATTTTACTTCTTCATGAAATGAATAAGCATAACTTCAGCCACAAAACTAGGTTTCCGCTGACTATGCGAACTAAATGTATATTGCCGTGCTTGCTAAGCACATAGTAGAATCTGGTTTACTCTGATTTTGTTGAAAGTAGGGGTACGACTATTGTGCTTAGCAAGGCAGTGCAGTAAGTTGAAACTCCAGTTTAAATTTTGTTCAGGTTTAGAAACCATTACGCAGTTTATAGTTTTCTATTAGAAAGGTTTAAAAAAAGTCATTTAATTTTTATTTGGATTTCGATTGGTTGGGGAAAAACCAGAACTCAATAGTTTTTTAAAAAATCATTCTGATTTTTCTTTTAAACACTATTATTGATGTTTGAAAGTATCTACTTATTATTTAAAGTTTTAAAGGCAGTCTAAAATAGAAAATGAAATTGTAAGGGTTAGACACACTTTATCCGATATTAACAGTGAAATGACGATATAATTCATTTGTAAGGTTTGACCAAGAAAGCTTTGAGTCATAAAACAGAAAGGCTAATTTTTTCCTATTAAAACCTACGTAATTATGCGTATTTCTGTCATCAGGAAAAATAATATGTGTTGATTGCATATATTTTTAATGATTAACCTTTTAAATGGTCCAAGAAAAATAAAACTATTAAAAAAAGCTTTTTTTAATTGTAAAAAAGTCAATTTTTCATTTTTTTCCAGTTTTCCAGAAAAAACCCGGAAAAAAACGGTTTTTTCCCATCGTTTCAAAATTTCCGGAAATTTTACCTCTCTAACCTACCAACATACGACCCCCTAGTTAATTACGACGAGTTTTCTCGTCACATCTGTATGTACGGGGTTGGGATGTAGGCTCTGAGGATGGTCTAGTTGTGCATCTCCCCTTGTGGTTGAATTGGAATGTTCCCAAGGGTGAATTTTACCCCTTTTTGGGGGGAAAATCAGTGCTAATTTCAATGCAGACTCAAGTGACACGAATTGGCGCGACCACTTGGCGATATGTCGCCAAGTGTTTGACGCCAACTTGGCGACATATCGCCAAGTTCGCGACAAATTTGGCGAGAAAATCATTTTTTGAATTTGGGTTCAACTTGGCGCTATTAGCGATATTTTGCAAAAAATTCACTGATGATGTTAAAATTGGCAATATTTAGAAAAGTAACCATTGTAAAACATTTTTCTGCACTGTTTTGTGGCAGATTAGGGGTGTAAATATCTGAATTGTTACCTTGCTCACTCCAAGCACTTTTTTTAACACTTGAGGCAATTACTAAGAAATTTACACGTAAAAGGAAGTACTAGGAATATTAGCAGTACCCAACGACCTGCATTCGTGCATTAAATTGAAAAAAAAAAAAAAAACACAAAAAATTGTCGAAAGAGTAATGCTTTTCTCTTATAAACATTTAAGCGTAATCCCGAAAACTGCAAAGATCAAGTTGAGCCTTTGCTAAGTTCACTTCGTATTGAATTGTCAAAGTCAACTTTTCCACGTTTGAACAAAATGGCAACGGCAATTAAAACTTGATTTTCACAAACTTTAAGCCAGTACTAGCTGCCAGGGCAGCTAGATTAGCTTTCTCCAGCATGTTGATGCATAATGTCGCCCCGCCACCCAACTTTTACCTCATTCTGATGTTATATTATTTGATATAATTCAATTTTCATAAGATTTCAAGACATACTTATACATGTATCTGAACAACAGAATACCACATTAGAATTTACATTTTTTATAAATTGTGTCATAAAAGTGAAGAATTCTGAAAAATGCCATGGGAAAAAAATTTGCGGGGTGAATCGGAACACTTAGTTCTGTTGTTCCAATTCAAACTTATTTGAAGGAAATTGTTTGAAAAATCAAGATTCTAAAACCAATTCTTCTAATCAAGACAGGGACAAGGATTTATTACTGTTTATCCCTTCTCGTGAGCAACTAGATCTTAGAATGACAAAAGTTACAGATTTCAAAAGATTTTTTCTCCAGGAGACTTTTTTTTACTTAAAATAAAAGGGAGAAAGTCACATAGACTTTATGTAGTAAACGTCCAGCACACAGACAGTGATGAATAAGCGAAAAAATCTTTCAGGACAATCCCCGAAACCCAGAAATTTCAAAAAACTAAAGAAAAGGCAGAGTTCATCCCAGGAGATGTTATGAAAAAACTTAAGCCAAGTCACAATTGCTAGTTTTAAGGACAAGTACATATTTGTGGACGACATGAGTGACTTCCATTCATGTTAAATCTTTGCATTTCAATTCAAAAGCTTTTCTTAAAATTATTTTTCATTTTTCATAAGTTCAAAATTATTTTGAATTTTCACAAATTATAAACGTTTACTGGTACTGAAATTATACATTTATTTGACAGTAATTATCTGTTCTTATTCTCCCCCATCAATATTACTCATGTTTGTGAGACCTATTACAGATTAAATTGAAAAAAATAAAAATTTTAACAAGTGTTCCGATTGACCCCTATCAGCGGGGTGATTCGGAACAGCCATAATTTGCTATATATTTTAATAATAATTGCTCAAAATCTTTTGTCTTTGCTTGGAATATCAAAAGTAAAGCAAGACCGAAGTTTTTACCCAAAAAATCAAATTAAAAAAAAATCTTTTAACTGCTTTTTTTACAATCAAAGCTGAAAAGTGTTCCGATTAACCCCATTTTACGGTACTGCGTACGTGGCCCGCTAATGCTCCAAGCAGCTAGCTGCGTGGCCCGGCATTGCACGGGCGCTTCGCGCCTTTAAAGTAGAGAAGAAAGTTTCAACAAACTACTAGCCGCCAAGGCGGCTCGCTAACAGGCGCTTCAAGCCTTTAGTTTTTTCCCGCATCAAAAAACTTATTCGAATTATTGAGATGCTTCGCGCCTTCAAAATGGTGAGGAAAGTTTCAGCAAGTTCAGCTCGCTCAAGAGAAAAAAAGAAAGCAGACATAGACACTCAGTTTTTAAGTAGATGGCTTTTCTACTAATTTATATTTCAAAAAATTACAAGGAGGTAGCGATAAAAGTACAACGTACGTGACCGCTAATGAGTTTCATGTTTGATTTAGTTAAGCCTTTATTCAAAATTCTCATTATCATTGTTATTACTGTTTCATAGCAACCACGTTTTGTAACAATGGATTTCATATTTAATCATTTATTAGACTCAATCGCTTTAAATTTGACTACTTATTAATTGATATCTTTGTTAATTAAAATCGTATAATTATATAAATTAAAACTAATTGAGCCTGAAAAATTACCTATCTATCAGTACCTGGTTCGACTTTCAGTTCATTGGCGTTCAGGAGAAAGGAGCGTGACATAAATAGTTAGAAAGATACTCAGTTTTTAATATAAGTAGATAAGTCATTTCCAAGTGATTTTTCAACATCCTCTCCACGTCACCGCAGGTAGAAAATGTTCTATTATAGGGTATTTCGTAATATTTCCAATGAGACCAAGATCAAGACGATGCGATAATTATTTCTCTAGCCAGAATCATTTTTAGGTTTCGAATAAAAAAAGGACTATTAATCGAATTTTTTCCGACTTGGTCTAACAACCTTCCCCGCTCTAACCTGCACCTGCTGTAAAAATTGAAACGAAATTGGTTGAGTAGTTTCTGAGTTTACCCCGGCAGCACAAATTTTGGGGTTTGTGTTTTTTCCTAAAGATGACGGGCTCTGTTTGTTTGTATGTATGTTTGTAACGATGATCAGAAATCCTCAAAGCACCTACAGACCTAAAACTTGGCACGAATCTCGAACGTATCGCCTCGATCTGCACCTCGAAAGCCGAATTCTAAATTTCGAATCAGTTGTCTTTAAATTAATTAATTAGTCTCCTTTTTGGTGTACTTCATCTAATTGAGGAGGGAAAACTTTCCCCCACTCCTTAACATTAGACATCGTTGGAAAGGATTTCTTTTTTTCTGAAAAAGAAAAGTTTTGGCACGTTCCTCTCCGTTAATTAGAACAGGAGATATTAATTACTCAAATTTAGTCAATTTTTAAGGCTTAACTCTATATGCAAAACTGAAACACTAATTCCCATTTTCCAGACAAACTGCTCTTTCGTACCTGAAGATACATAGTGGTTTAAATTTGCGTATAGAGTTAAGCCTTGAAAATTGACATTTGAGTAATTAATATCTCCTCAACGTCGTTTCGATTTATTGTTTTAAACTTCAACATGACTTTTAGTGGAATTTAAAAGGTTGCGGAGCACATTTGATTTAAAGAATAAAACAATTTTACTTCAGAGGGTTGGAGTGAGTTTAAATTTATTCAGTTGCCTTTCTTTACATTTATTGCACGGGCATCGCCGTGCGGGTATTGCTAGTTATATATATATACATACATATATATATATATATATATATATATATATATATATATATATATATATATATATATATATATATATATATATATATATATATATATATTGTTACAAATCTTGTAAATAGTTGTTGTTTTTCCTGCCTTGCATCATTTTCATTAGTTTTGGTTTTATCTGACGTCATGTTGCAAAAGTATCTGAAGATATCACTTTATCACTAGTATACCGGCCTGTAACACTTTGTAGTTTTTACACTTGCCTAACTTTAATAAGCGTGAAGACATTTTCGCGTGTTTTTCTTTCTTATCGCTAGAATTTGTGAATGGATTACGTAATGTTAGGAATGAAACAAAATATTCCAGTTTTTCTCGAATATTGTGGACATTTCTTTCCGTGTATAAATAGCTGGCCTTGAACACAAGTCAGTCAGTTGTTTTCAGATTTGATTCTGGTGACTCGTTTTATTCGCTATTCGCTTGGGCGAATGTTTGTTTTGCTTTTGTAATTGCTTAATTACTGTTCACGTTAGATACGTGGTGCTGAATAACTGTTGAGAGTACAGTGTAGTGTTTGCTGCCTAATTGCTGATGTTTAGCAATTGTTTTCTGCTCTTATTGTAAATAGTGTACATACTTGTAAATAAATTTATAGTTACTTCCTCAAGATTGGAATGCTCATTTGAAGAAAGTTGAAGGTGCTACGGACTCGTTACAATATATATATATGTATGTATATATATATATATATATATATAATATTGTTTTTATATGCGAGTGATTCTACGCTGTTTGAATTCAGACGGCCGATAGCAAAACTTCATGTGAAACTGATTGTATTAAGGTTATTGTATGCTTTACTTAAGCATTAAAGACTATTGTCTTTTATATGGACCACCCAATTAATTCACTACAGCTATTTTATTTTAGCATTTATACCTGAAAATAGTCATAAATGTGTACTCCCCTGGCCTGTTAAAATACTAATTTTTATACAAACATGTTCGAAGTTCATTTTTTGTCAACTTAGCGTAATGTTTTTTACCATAATCATGCACTCACATAAACATCGAAACATATTTCACCAATAAACATTGAAAAGTATTTATTAATATTTAAAAAAAAATACACTTTTTGACTTGCCGTATCAATAGTGTCACACTCACCTGGCGAACTTCAAAGACTGAAATTTAGCATAAAAAATGCAAAAGAATGACCTTTGACTACGAATAACCAGTGTACTAATATTGAGTAAAGTTAGAAGCAAGCTAAGAGTATAAAGCAGTGAGTATCCGCCCCTAAGCAAGGGATAAGGCAGGAACATGCAATACGCCGCCAGTTTAAAAAAAATCGAATATTATTGCATCGGTTCTCGTTGAAAGTGTCGCAAAGCGTACTGCGCCAGTAGATGTAGTATTTCCCCTGGTAAGGAAAAGTTTTTATATTTCATCGTTACCTAAACTTACGTATGTATAATGTAACGCTTCTTGTGTGCAGAAATCACGGATTACGGGAAGTTCTGGTAAGAAGATCGCGCGATGTTGTTTTCATAGGTTATGTGTGATTTTGTCACTCCTCTGGCAGTTTTGTTCCTCAAAAGGTTAAATATTCATTAAAACTATGTTATAAACATAAAAAATTCCTTTTTTATTCTTAATTATCTCTGTGAATGTAATTTGAATAAAAGTAAATAATGCCTGAAGTATTTTTATTAAGGATCTGCGGTGCAACTTGTAAGCAACATGCCGTGCTCTTAAGATTTATTATTTTTTTTATTTTCTTACAATGCGAAAAAATTGTTTGAACACGGCTCATTCCATGTTAAGTTTTTTTTTTTTTTTTTTTTTTTTGTACGAGGCGTCCCCACTCGACTCCCTCCGATGTTTATGAAATTTTTTTTGGAAGTACATATAAGACTTGCATGAAGCCATACCAAATTATAGCTCTTTCGGCCTTGTGGTGTGGTGGTGATAATATGTGTGTAGAAATATCGCAAGAATTGCACTCACATTTTTCCAGTGCAGCCATCAAAATAGTAATCCATTTAATCAGGCAAAAACACAAACGATTTAAGAAAAGTAGAAACAATAGGGCATGCTTGGGACAAACTTTGCCGCCAGGGAGCGCGGCACGTACAACTGGGATTGTGTTCTTCCGGTAGTTAGAGCCTAGTGCTTTTTCATTACGCGATACACTAATAAATTATAGGAATTGCTCTTTCTCAAGCGTTATACATTTTAAAGCTTAAAAAAAGGTATGGTTGACGAAAAAGAGACTGTTTCCTCGTTAAAAGTCAAATTAAAAGTTTTCGGAGCTAAAGCAAGTGGTAATTAAGCGGAATTACTTACCAGGCATGCAAGGAACATAGTTTTTTGAATAAAGATTTTTCAAAATATTGTTAAAACATTTCCTACTTTCAATTTTTTTCTTTTTTGCTGTACACAGAGTTGGAAATTAACTTTTAAAAATTTCGTACGCTATCTCATCGCATTGGAACAGGGTTGATAGAAATCACGATTTTTTTTTAAATAAAAAAATCGGATTTTTTTCTTTAAATCAGGTTTGTTTTATTTAAATAGATTTTTTTTAGTTTAAGATTAATAAAGTACGTTTGATACTAACAAATTAAATTGTTCAAGTTAGATGTATAAATCCGATTCTTCTTTTATGTATAAATTGAAAAATACATAAAACTAAAAATGTAAATAAGAGCAATTAATAAATTAGTAGAAAATATGTATTTAATTACAATTTACGGATTTTTCCTTGTTTTAATTACCAAAATCGCATAAGGAATGCTTCATGTTAATTTGGATATTTTACTCCTTCAACTACAGAATTATTAGAGAGATATGAACTAGACTACGGGATAATCACAATAATTTTATTTTTCCTGAAAATTTTAAAACTATTTCTCTATTCAGGAGCTAAATTCAGTGATTTGTAAATGAAAACAAGTTTGGCTGCTTTGTCGTTTCCAAGCCTGTTGCGAAGTTTCGATTGTACTAACCCATAAGTAGAAAAAAATTATAAGAGAAATCAAATTATAAAATAATTTGACAGTATTATAGAATTATATTAACTGTGGAAATGAAGAATAAAAATAACATAGAACATTGCATTATTTTCTTCAAAAAATGATTTTTATTACTTTATTAATTTTTTTAAAGAACCATTAAGAAAATCCATTAATAAAATCATCTTGACACCTACATCTTGACTTTTAAATCATTGCCAAGGACTAAAAAGCAGACTCCCCCCTCAAATCCTCGTCCTATTAATTTACATATTTTATTTTTTAACACTGTTTTGACTTACTGAATGTAAACAGAATGTTGAAGAGGATTGTATGACAAGCTCATATTTAAATGAATACTTTAAAAGCTTAACTCCTAACAGATGAATCCCTCCTAACTCCTCACACAAACATCTTATAAAGTATAAAGCACAAATACACAGGGAAACTGCAGACACGTGTTTCGGCGTTACAAGGAACGCCTTTATCAATGCAAAAAAATTGTGCATCCATAAGCTCACAATTTTTTTGTTTTGACAAAGGCGTTCCTTGCAACGCCGAAACACGTGTCTACAGTTTCCCTGCGTATTTGTGTTTTTTTAACGTTGTATTGATACTTTAGATTTGTGCACAAAGGCATTTTATTCACAAACATCTCAGTTCATATATCCTTTGCAATTTTTCTTTTCAATTTTTTTGAGATCATGACTTTTTATTTTGCTTTGGTTTTTTAGTTTCGTTTTAACAGGTGCGGATCCAGAGGGGGGGGGGTATGGGGGTCATGATCCCTCCCTTGAACTACCAAATATAGTCAACAATGTCTTTTTGGGACTTATATTTCGCAAAAAATTGCTAAATATCCCGTTTTCATACGAAAATTGCACTTTGACCCCTCGCTTTTCGATACTGACCCGATCCTGAACCAGAAGCTGAGTAGAATTCAAATCACAATTATACAATATTATGTTCATTTTAAAATAGTCAGCCAAAATTTAAGTTAGATTTTAAAAACAATAGTATAATGCAACGCAAGGAATTATAAGAACAACATTCAAAAACTGAGTCGGACCATTTCTTATATTTTATTTACATACTATGTATCTAATTTTATCAATATCACCAAAACAAATTCACTATCTGAATTGCATAAAACAGAAATGACATACACTTACCGGTTTTCTTGGTCAAGAAGTCACTTTCCTTAAAATACCTGCTGCAAAATTTCGCGTACTTGCTAGGGGTTTTGAAAAACGAATAGATATTATCTTTTTTTTTTTTTCACTTGAATCCGTTGGAAATGAATGGAAACATAATTCCTTACAAGCTTTGGAGGTTGCAGAACATTGAGGGACGCAGCAATTCCATGGCATTTTAAGGTTTATATGTTCTATTACTCAGACAAAACAACGGCAGAAGCCAGCAGTGGAATAACCGGAAGTGCTTAACACCCAGCGCGCAAGGAACTATGGGAATTTTAGCATGCCCTATACTCGGTTTATTTGTACACATGTTGAAAAACATTTTTGCACCAAGTGTCAAGAATACTTTATACGCCCACACACATCAAAAACTCAAGCTCAACTAAAAACTCTCCAGAAATTTACCACGCTAAAAAAAGAATGACAGTTGAAAAGGAATGTTCCCGAACATTCCAAAAGACACACCGTTATGCCTTGCACATATAACATCAGAACAGTGGCAGTTAGAATTCGGTACAAAGTGGAACAAATTAGCGTGAACAGACAAGCTATTTTTAGCCCAGCCAAGCATTTCTTTTTTTAAACGTCAAGGAAAGTGAATAATTTGGAATCTTTTGTGATTTGCATTGCAAGATAAATAAAGTCAAAGAAAGTGTGGGATGATTAATACCACAAGCCTTATGGATAAACCAATAAAAGTTATTTTGTAAAGGCCTCTTTTTCGTACCTTGAAAAAAAATATGACCAAACTGTCAAGTTTTTGCTTTTATTGCTCGCGACCTAAGACGATTATATGGCTCAAAGTTGCGGATGCGCACACAAAAACTAAAGTTCAAAAATATCTGAAAAAGTTTTTTTTCATCAGAACATAAGTACAATAGTTCCTTTAAATTTTTTTAGAGCAAATTGACATGAACTTTTAAGGTCTATACCTATTTTTCCTTGACTTAACGTGGAATAACGTACATTTTTGATCTGCGATCCCTTGAAACTGGTTTGTCTCAAAAATAAAACCAACGTTTTTTAGTTAAGAAAAGTGTGTTCTTTCCAATAATGTAAAGAAAATTGAAATTCAAAATGACCCTTTTGAGATATTGCTCTTTGAAAGTGAAACAAAATTGAGAAAAAAAAATTGACAGGAATTTCAACTCGCATAATTCAGCAATTATTTGAGCTATCAAGATGCCACTTGCACACCTTTCGGACGAACTATCAGGCTACAAACGAGGAAAGATTTAGCTTCAGAAAGTCATTCTCTCGGCAGATACAAGCTGCTAACCTATGGTGAAAATTTGCCAAAATACGATTTTTTACCGAATTTGGCAGCAAATGGCAAAAAATCTACGGTGCATTGAGCTTTTGTTTTAGAAGTAGACTATTCTACCTAAACAGTGATTAGAATCACCAAATTTGAGCCTGATAATCGTCTTAGGTTGCGAGCAATGAAAGCACAAACTTGACGATTTGGTCATTTTTTTTCAAGACGCGAAAAAAAGGCCTTTACAAAATAATTTTTATTGGCTGAACCATAAGACTTATGTAGCTATAATTTGGTATTTCTTCATGCAAGTCTTATACGTACTTCCAAAAACATTTTTATCAAAATCGGAGGGGGTCGAGTAGGGATTTTCTCGAAATTTGGGACACTTAACATGGAATGACCCACACAGGTCTTATAGAAATAAGTCCATACCCTGATTTTACACCGAAAAATAAGTGAAATAATAGGAAATCGAACCAGAATTCTGCCAATAATGTCACTCCCCTGGCAACGCATTTTAACCTGGTATCGATAAAACCACCCAAAAATTGAAATTTCGTCTAGCCCTTACCACGACAATCATTGGCCGTTGAATCACCCATACAACACACAGACTTTAATTGTAGTACATAGTGTTCCAGGTACATAATAAGTTTTTTTCATGATTAATCAAATAAGATGCACTTGCGAAAGGTTGTACGGTTAATACAATATTGCATTCTATGGAATCTATATTGAATATTTTAAATGAAAAGTACTCCAAAATTGGAATGCTCACCGCAGACTCCAGCCCTTTTTTAAATTTTTATATCCAATTAACGTAATTAACAATGCGAAACATAAAATTATTGAAAATATTATGAGAATTGATTCAGAAATTTGATAAAATATTGAAATTTTGTAACAATTTGGAAAATGGAAAAAAAGTCTTTGCTCAGAAATAAATTACTTATTATTTCTAAACTTGGAATCATGTAAGAGATGAAAACAAGTGATGGTAAAATTGGTAGTATTAAAATCAATCATCGTAATCATTAATCAGCTCAGCCAATTAATCGGTGATCTGTGATCGACCAATTTGCTTATCGGCGCATTCCGAGTCTTGATCAAAAGTTTTTACACATTAATAACTCTCAAAATCTCACCCGTAAAGTAAAATAAATAGAAACGTAAAAAAAGTCGGGAACTTTTAAGATAAGTTCAAAGTGAAGGCTCTTTTCATTGTATGAAAAAAAATTCAAATCATGTAATAAACTTTTAAATAAGTGTATTGTAGTAAAGTATACATATGGTACTTGATTTTACACATTTTTAAAGTTGTCTAAGTAGCAATTCCACGAAGCTGGAAACATCACACACGAAAAAAAAATGTCAATGCACCAACAGTTTTTTTATTTCATATGATATAAAAAAGAATGAATTCTTATATATTACGCTAAACAGGCTATAAACTCATTTCTGGTAAGTTTTATAGGTAAGTTTTGACAACACCACGTTGTGCACATGTTTTCTTGTATTAGAGCTATTGAAAGTTCATCTGTTTATTTACTTATGAAATTAACTGGTATGTCTACAGTTTTATTTTTTATGCAAATTTAGTTTATGAATGAAGAGATTAAGCCAACAAAGAAGCTTTAAACTGTTATAATTATTTTGTAAACAACTTGTATAAATTATTCCTCACATTCGTGTAACGTCAGTCACAAAATTGTATAAAAGTTTGTTTTACTTAAACAAAGCTAAACCTAAGATTACAACAAGTCATATTCTCCTAGTTTATAAATGTACTTTTCTTTAGATTTTTACAATTTTAAACAAAAAAAAGTGCTAATTTTATTTTTAATTAAAAATAATTTATCGTTGCCGCATTTTTTTGTAGACAAAACATCAGTCACGAAATCTTAGTTACATCAGTCACGGGTACTAAATAATTTCTATACTTTCAGTTTTAAAGTTTTTCCGATGAAGCAAGGCATTTCCATAAAGTCTAAGATCTCTGTTTTAAGGGGAAAAAAACCTGTTTAGTTTTTATGTTTTTAGTTTGAAGAGAATTTCAAATTATACATAAGTCAATTTTTTCAATGTCTCTTCTGTGTAACGTCAGTCACATTTTTTTTTTATTTCCCTTCATTTCCCACAGAAAAATCCCTGATGTCTAAGTTCAAGTGTGAGGGCATTAACTTATAATATCAAGATATATTAGACCAATGTTACATGTAACAACATTTAATTCCAAGATAGAACTGAATTTGAAAGATAAAAATGTAGTCAAATTGTAACGTTAGTCACCGTGAAATGGCTTTAAGTATATAGGGATCATTTTCACCAA
>JAXGGA010021324.1:0-16781 GCA_038373865.1 Uloborus plumipes | reverse complement strand
TTTTCCTGGTCCTCTGTTTGGAGAGAAATGGAAAATTCGTTGCAGGCTCTGTGCTTTGCTCAAATCTCGTTAGATGCTCGGTGACCGTTGACATATATGTCTGCACAGGGTCGGATTAAAGATTTGGCGGCCCATAGGCAATTGAAATGAGGTTGTGATCCCTTCACCATATGGATTTGATAAATAAGATTTTAAACAACTGATATATATTTTAATCATTTAACCGCTTACTCGTCGCACTTTTTTTCCAAAAACTGATCAACATTCATCAGGTATTTTTTATTTTTATTTTTTTATGTTCATAATATTTTAAACATATTAAAATAAAAAACACTGCATTTTCCTTTGAATTTAGTGGTTTTTAAAAGATAGGAAAATTTTAATCAATTTACCCAATTTCACCTTAAAGTTTGCTTCATCGACCAAATCCTTTCGTAACTCCAAATAGGTTTTTCTTCCACCTTCTTTAGTAGGTGCAGTAGTTGTAGAAATGAAAGCTAATACGGGCACAACAAAAAGTAAAAGTTTTGAAGCTTGAAAAATATCAGAAACGCAGCCCGTATGAAGAACGGGAACGACGACTAAGCGGTTAAAATCGATATTATGGAATACATAACCAATCGTAATGATTGATTGTGTTACAGGTATAAATAGTGTTAACAAGGCTTCATTTGCATTGGGAGTAAACTTTCGAAATTTGATATTTTAGGCAAAATTCATGCAATTCACGCGATGAAATAAGTTGTGGGTACTTTTGGGCTCTTGCACCTCTTTTGGCAGAAATGATGCCCTGGTGATGAGAAAGAAGTTGGATGGAAGTATGAATGTTTACTTAAGTTTTATTCTGCATATTGCATCAAATAATGTTCTTACGTTTAGCTCAGGGCTATCTAAAGTGAAAAAAGGATATCTTCAGGATTTCTCGAGGCCCCTTTGAAACCCGGGGCCCATAGGCAACTACGTTGCCTATTTAGTTATCCGGCTCCGTGTCTGCAGCTCGGTGCTCTATTATTAATATGCTTTTATTAGTTTCACTTGTGGGGTTGTTTGTATGTAATTCTGAATAAAAGATAAAATTCACTCTTGTTGCAAATTTAAAAGTAATATATTCAATACTATTGTTGAAACTAAAGGCTAAACTATATTACTACACGTTGATGTGTCCAAGTGTTTCAGTTGTTTGTGTGTCACTCTGAATAAAAGATAAAATTCACGTTCTTTGCAAAGATAAAAGCAATGTATTTAATGCCATTATTACTACTAAAGGCTAAAATATATAAAATACACTAAGTTACTATATTGCATGTTGATGCATTACAAGTGCATCTAAAAGCGTAGTTTTTCAAACTAATTTAAAGATCATGTTGTGGTCCTTTTGCAGGCTGCCCACCTGTTCTGGGGTGTCTGGGCTCTGATCCAGTCTGCGCATTCCACGCTCGAGTTTGATTTCCTCGGGTGAGTCTCTCTCTCTCTCTCTTTGCTCTCTGGCGTGTGCGCAGTATAGGGTGGGCCGAAAAGGACTTTTTTTTCCATTTCCACAATAGGGAATGCGAAAAAGGGGCCATTACAAGAGCAAAGTGCACAGAAAAATTTTGAAATTTTTCGGTCCATTTCTTGATCTGCGTTGAAATTTGAAAAAAAATGCAGTTTTTCCGAGATTTTCAGGAAATTATTTTCAAAAATTGTTTAGCACCTTGCGTTTAAAACTGCATCCTATATGACAAAAAATGCAATTATTTAAAGACAAATGCACCAAAAACCGCATTTTAACGTTTTGACGAAATTGAATTTTAAACGAAAGAAACGGGGAATTGCCAAATCTTCTAAGCATTTGTGGAGAAAGAAGGAATGATACCACAGACCTCAAATTTTTTATGGAATTTCTATGCCCCAATCGCATCTTTTCCGCGCTACCCGTTATCAAAAATAGAAAAAAAAAATTTTTAATAATTTAGTAAAAATCTCGAAAAACTGCATTTTTTCCAAATTTCAAAGCAGTTGCTGCAGATCCAGAAATTAAGCGAAAAATTTCAAATATTTTATATGTACTTTGCTCCCTTAATGGCCCCCTTTTTCGCATTCCCTATCATGGAAATGGAAAAAAAAAAGTCGGTTTCGGCACACCCCGGCGCTTACTCATCCGGTGTACTCTCGTACAGGTACGCCAAGGAGAGGCTGGACGAGTACTTTGCTCGCAAGGAGGAGTTCCTCTCCCTGGAGCCGGATCCGAGCGTCTGCGGACCCTGAGTGGAAGAAACGCAGGCTCAACAGTCGACATGGTGCTGAGTGGCAGGATGCGTCATTTCCTTTAGTTCCTGTTGTGCCCTGACTGTGGGGCTAGTCACTCTGGGTTATCTGCTAGTCATATTTTTTGGAAGTTCATTTCGGGAGTGTAAATGCATACGCAGAGCCCGATAACAGCGAGGGCACGTGGGGCACGGGCCCCTGCTCTTAGATTTCGGGGGGGGGCGAAATCCCCTTACTTTATCATACTAACTAAAAATTTCCATGCCAGGAGGGAAAGAATTCAATGCTAAAACTTTAATTAATAATTTTAATGTTAAAAATTGTTCTATTTCTGCGAAAAATTATTTATATTATTTTGTCTTGAATATTTTTTTCTCTAAATAATCTCTGAGTTAACTTTTTATTAGTCCCCCAACAATTAAAGAATTTTTTTAAATCTATTATTTTGACGTATATTTTTGTTTCAAGAATCTGATAGCATTTTTTTTTTTTTTTTTTTTTGAGTTTGTTCTTTGCACAAAACTTTTACATTATTCTAATATTGTAAGAATTTTTTACTCATTACTGATATGAGAAGGGGGGGCGGGGACCCTAAAATAGAAATGTGTCCCATGTCCAATGTCAGAATCATCGAGCTCTGCATGCGCATAGTTTTTTTGGATGTGGCCAAGTTCATTTTGGGAACTACTTTGATCCAAATCGGAAATTTGGAGACCATGTTTTCTCACCGAGCATATTGTTGTCACAAAACTTTTTGAAAAAAAACTAAAAAAATGGTACAAAATACAAGAAAGTACTATATTTGGCAACAGCAAAAACCTAAAACCTTAAAAAAACCTAAATTGGCAACACCAAAGTAAGAAACTGCAACCCTAAAAAGTCCGTATTGAGTGCCAGATTTGGTGTGTCATTTTTGAGGGGGGAGGTATATCAAAGTTGTACCTCATTTTGGGAGTGTAAATGCATACTTGTGGTTTTTTCCTGCCGACGGGTGCAATGCATTCATTTTTGAGCGAGGTAATTGGGTTAATTCCTTGAATTTCTGGTGATTTTTACGCTATTAAGTGGGATTTCATGAACTTCAATGGATTTTTCCATCAATTTGAAGAATTCTGCACATTTTAAGTGATTTTTCTGCTAATCAGTGGGATTCCGTGAATTTCAAGGAATTCCTCCATAAATTAGCAGAATTTTGGAATTTTAAGAGATTTCTCTTCATATTGGCGGAATTCTGTGAATTTCAAGTAATTTTTTTTGCCAATGGTCGGAGCTCTATTAATCGCAATCAGTTTTTCTACTAGTTAGTGGAATTCCGTGAATTTCAAGGTATTATTCCACCAATTAGCAAAATTCTGCAAATTTCATAAGATTTTTCTGCTATTTGGAATTGTAAATGATTTTATTGCTAAGCTGGGAAACTTTGAATTTCAAGTGATTTTTATTGCTAATGGATGGAGCTCTACGAATCTCAAGTGACTTTTTGCTAATGTCAAGAATTCTGTAATTTCAAGCATTTATTTTTTTCCCCTTTTCTAATTGGCAGAACTTCACACATTTCAAGTTATTTTTGCTGATAATTGCGAAATTCCGTAAATTTCTAGTTATTTTTTTAGTTAATTGGCATAATTCCGCTAATTTTAAGTTATTTTTTCACATATTGGCAGAATATCCTGAATTTTAATCTGCAGGCTCTTGGTATTTTGTTTTTTTAAGAAGTAAAAAAAATGTGCAAACGTAGGAAAAAAAACTCTTGGGGGGAATTATCACTACCTGAAAGTGAATTTTGCAGAAAATTTTCAGCGCTTTCAGTTGCTGAACAATCAAATTCTGTAAAATCCCGAAAGTAACCCCCCTCCTTTTCAAAACCAAACAGATACATTTCAGGTGGGGGGGGGGGTTATAATTGAGGTTTAAGATTAAGTATATTCAGGATTTACGATAAATTTCCATTTAGATAAATAAAGGGGGGTGGTATATTCGATAGGGGGTGACTTTTGGGATTTTACGGTATATGAAATGGTTATTCAGAAAACTCAGTTGTGCTCGGCCGAAACCCTCTCGGTTCGAATGTCCTGCTTTAGCCATTTTCGGCACAGAACCAGTTTTATTTTGTGTTTAGAAAAGATGTAATCCAGATATATCTAGTTATTTTTAGCAACTCGTTGTGTTTCTTGCATACAAACATTTTCTTGTGTCACACATTCTAAAATGGTGGGTACCCTACAGGTACTGGCAAAAGGTGAGTTGGGGTAAGTGCTGGCCAGAATTTTCAAAGATCACATTCTGAAGGTTTGGGGTGAAGTTGTTGTTGAAATCTCCCTTGAGAAATCTTGTAAATCTACCCGTTTTTTAAGTTTCATTTTCAGAAAAGTCGATAACTGCTCTTTAGATATTTTTGACTGGCGTACCTAAATGCAATGATCTATGTTTTACAAATTCTCAACTTTTTTAAAGTAATCATGAATATCCTGAAATACTTTTTATCATGACTAATGTATGAATGTATCATCACAAAAACTTAAGTCTCATAACTTATCTTTGAGGAATATGTTTTTAAGTGTAATGTAATGTTTTTAAGTGTATGTTTTGTTTGTTAAAGGGTTTTTTTTTCGTACAAATATTTTTTTTTTCATTATGGAATTTTTCAATGCATTTGTCGCATTTATGTTTGAAAGAAACTGCTGAGAATTGTTTGAGGAACAGAAATGAGGCATCATATGGAATTTCTTGGAAATATCGAAATATATTTGTAATGTTTTTAATAAATAATCATACTTAAGGGATAAAATTGAAACCTTTTTCTTAAACTGTTGTTCAAAGAAAATCCTTCATGGTTAAATTTCCTTTGACTGTACTCAATCTAACATCATACAAAATGTACTTAAATGACCAATCAATGTGATAATGTATATATATATATATGCACTCGTAACATTTTAGTGAATTTCGCAAAAAGTGTTTGATCACGGTATTATTTCATTTCTACCTCGGATTTTGATGAGAAAACAAGAGCGTAGCTGATTCAGAAAAATATTGAGTTCTATATTTGCAGTGCTTTTTACTTTCAAAATAAAAACAACGAGTGTCCCCTTCCTACACACACAATCTTAAATTATTCAATTTTTACCCAACGAGAGAAACGTAAGCTCATGGGATTCTGCAGAAATTTTGCAGCCTGAATAAATGGAACTACGAAAATCAGCGACCGAACATAATCTTGCTGAAACTTTGGCCTGGGTTACCAAAATAACTTATTTTGGTAGCCTTATCTATACAGTCAAACCTGTCTGTCTCAAATTTCATTGGACAGAAGGTTTAAAACTTTCGATTTCCAAACTCTTCAACTTCTTTTGACCATTTTTGCCACTGGAACAGGCCCGTCATTTAGGCCTTGGCATTGAGATTTGCAAAAAACTCGGCGTGGTTTTTGCTGCTTTCCGATGAAATTACATTGTGTTTGCACCCTTTGCCCTCCTCTGGAAAAAGTTGAAATGACGGGCCTGCACTGGAAGTATGCATCTAGGACTAATTTCAGTGAAATGTTCATCACATGCTATGAGCTTAGCTTGGAAATAGTTCAGGTTAATCATGTATAAACTTGATTCTGTACGTTTTCACCATTCACATGGCTTTTATAAATCATGTAAATATTTCTCAAAATTTTTGCTTGCAGTCATCACAGCAATCGTTTCTCAAATCGGAATGAATTTGTATTCGGATGAATAGTTTTCGAAGCGCTCCCACTAAAATGTCTAGTTGATAGAATAATTGTGTACATTTTTTTTTAATTTTTGCTAAAAATGCCTCTTCTCTTGGCAGAAAGTCTATAACTGATTTGTAAATATATACAGTAACAATTTGTAAAATTCATAAGAATGAGAAATATTTTTTAATAAGTCCTGAGTAGCATAAAGGTAATTTTCTTTCTTATTTTTTACAACAAAAATATGAGAAGTATTTAATGTGTGTGTGTTTTTATGTAATGTGCAATGTGATAGACTGATTGTATTTCAATTCAGTTTATGATTTCACGTTCTGTTGAAAAATGGTTCTTTAATGAAAATTTATAGTTTAATAATGTTTTATGTTTTAAATTGATTTTTATCTGCTTCTGATTGTGATTGTTAGCTTGAAAGCAGACATTTGAATCTGGAAAAAAATCATTGTTATTATCATTAATAAATTTTTATTCATATCACTTTTGTTTTTTATTGTCAGTCCTTGCTCAATATTTTGACTCGGTTCCTGCGAATGCTGAAAATACAAATTCACAGGAAAATGTAGACAAAACTGCTCTGAAAACTTCAGAAACGGCTAGAACGTCGTAAATATTTACATGTAACATCAAAATTGGGAAAATTCTAGTTACTTTTGCTTTTTTATTTTATTTTTGAAATACATACATGCCTACCTTGAAATTCTTTTATTCAAGGTAGGGATTAGTGAAATAGAAAAAATGATAGAAAGAAAACTGATTATGAGTCATTTCATGTCAAGTGGACTAGTGGTCCCCACTTGACCATCTCCGGTTTAGATTAGATTTTACATAGGGGTAGACATACCTATGAAACTAACCTGAGCAAATTTTTAGCTTCCAAGATCCAAATCTGGAGGAGCTAGGAGCCCACAAAAAATGTGGTCCAAAATGGCGGATCAGCTTCGTGAAACGAGTTGCAATGTTTAGGTTCACGTTGCAGAAAATTTTATCACACTGAAGGCCTAATATTTTAGTAGCTGAAAGTACTTTTAGTTGTCAAAACTCTCAAGTATTTTTTGTGAGATTGACTTTGTGAAGCACGCATCTAAACTTTCGAAAAAACGCGATTGGCTTTCCTTTAGTAAAATTTTGGAAAAAAAGGTTTAAAGTTCTGCATTTTGAGCCCTTATATGTGGCAATTGGGACTTAAAAAATAGGCAAACAAAAACCTTATAAATGTTCCGCATTCCTTTGCAAAGTCAGATCAATCAAATTTTTTATTTCTTTCGTAGTATTACAAACAATTGACATTAATCGACAGAGAGGAAGACTTTGAGAGGAGAAAAGATTAACACATCATCACTTGCTTACATCGGTTTTCAGTATAGATACATAATAGTTTATAATCAATTCCCAACTCGCCAACAGACACAGCACTTAATACCGTAAAATGGGGTGAATAGGAACAGCGGGGTCAATCGGAACAAAACTTCCCAACCGTACAAAGAAATTCTTCATAAATATACTATTAGGTATTTTTCACCATTTTTTTTTTTTTTTTAGAAAGGCAAGATCATAGGAAGTAGGAAAAAATTACTTTCGTCAATCTGGCAACGCTACTGGCTTATAAGGAGGGCTGCACGCGGAATGCTAGAAATCATCACATTTTCATAGACTGCAATACTTCATATGCAGGAACAAACCTTCTTATGTTTTAAACCTAAGAGTGGTATGTTTCAATTATACATGTATCTGAACAACAGAATACCACATTAGAATTTACAATTTTTATAAATTGTGTCATAAAAATGAAGAATTCTGAAAAATGCCATGGGAAAGAAATTTGCTGGGTGAATCGGAACACTTTGTTCTGTTGCTCCAATTCAAACTTATTTGAAGGAAATTGCTTGAAAAATCAAGATTCCAACCCCAATTCTTCTAATCAAGACAAGAACAAGGATTTATTACTGTTTATCCCTTCTCTTAAGCAACTAGATCTTAGAATGACAAAAAATTGCAGATTTCAAAAGATTTTTTTTTCCGGGAGACTTTTTTTTACTTAAAATACGAAGGGGAAAGTCATATCGACTTTATATAGCAATAGGTCAGCACACAGACTGATGAATAAGCGAAAAAATCTTTCAGGACAATCCCCGAAACCCAGAGATTTCAGGAAACTAAAGAAAAGGCAGAATTCATCCCAGAAGATGTTATGAAAAAACTTAAGCCAAGTCACAATTGCTTGTTTTAAGGACAAATACATATTTATGAACGACATGAGTGACTTCTATTCATGTTAAATCTTTGTATTTCAATTCAAAAGCATTTCTTAAAATTAGTTTTAAATTTTCATAAGTTCAAAATCATTTTGAATTTTGACAAATTATAAACGCTTACTGGTATTAAAATTATGCTTTTATTTGACAGTAATTATCTGTTCTTATTCACCCCCATCAATATTACTCATGTTTGTGAGACCTATTACAGGTTAAATTGAAAAAAATAAAAATTTTAACATGTGTTCCGATTGACCCCTATCAGCGGCGTGATTCGGAACACCCATAATTTCCTATATATTTTAATAATAACTGTTCAAAATGTTTTGTCTTTACTTGCAATATCAAGAGTAAAGCAAGACTGAAGTTTTTACCCAAAAAATCAAATTAAAAAAAAATCTTTTAACTACTTTTTTTGCAATCAAACCTGAAAAGTGTTCCGATTCACCCCATTTTACGGTATAAAATGACCGATAGTATAAAACGCATAGCATCCCTTAATAGAAATAGTATAGAGATTTAAAAAATAACTAACGAGAGAGCAATATTCTGGCCATTCAGTTAATTCATAGTTTATTTTTTTAATAAGAAATACAACTAAAGCACTTTTTAAGGAGTTTGAAAAAGGTATTTAATGATTTTGAAAGACTCTAGAACAGGTAAAGTTTGTTAAAGTATCTTATTTGCACTTTCCAGTCTAACGTTTTAATAGTTGATCGGACAGTCTTACCAAAATGTTAAAACTTTGATAGCCACACCTGTTTTAAGTTAAAAATAGATATTAAAAAAATTTCTTCAAACGACAATTTCTTTTTCAATCAGAAGTACCGCAGAAAACGAAGAATAAAGGTAGTGTAATATTTTTTCTCGTGCTTAACATATTAATAAAGGAAGCAGTTACAAAGGAACTTCCAAAATACTAAATTAGATATTTAATAAATTTATAAAATTTGGGAAACGTGCTACAAAAAATGCTGGAACATGCATTTTGCAGGAGGATATCATGTTTTTTAACCAAGGAGATGAATTCTTGGCAACTTGATATACCCCCCCCCTTCCACATTTATGATAAAAACTAAAATTCAAAGTTTACCGCTACATTTAACAAAATATATTTTCAAGTATTTGTATAAAACACTTTTTTGAAGTATAATTTTTCCAGGATTAAGGAGGCCCCAATAAAGCGGGGGGTCTGTGAACGTATCCGTTTTTGTGTAGTTTTTTATTGATTGGAGCCATGTTTAGCTATTAAAATCTCTCGAGGGTTACAGATGCTTAAAAATGAGGACCAACAAAATACCCTCTTAATTGAACCAGGGCTACCAAGAAGTAATCTCAGCCTAATCGAAAGGTAGGGCCCCGGCCTGTAGTGGGGTAGAATTTGAAGTGGTGTTAGTTTTATAGAAGAGTGCCCGCCGACCAAACTGTCAAGTAGCTTGCAATAATTTGGGAAAAAAAGCAGGAAGTGCTAATACGAGTCTTGTTTACAAGTATGTTTTACAGCTAATGAGAATTTGAACCATCAAACTTTTTTTTACAAAATTAGTGGAAAAACTTCAGTAAACAAATAGTTATAAAATTAAGAAGAAAAACTTCATTTTTTTCTGCCATTTGAAACTTAAAAAAAGGAGAATTTTTTTTTCTGTTTTACAGCACAAAACATTTTGAGTTTCGGGGGGGGCCCCCCGAAAGCCCCCATCTGGACAAGGCCCTGGCCTGTAACGTTGTCAAGGATGGGGTGATAAGGGGTCATACACCCCTCCCTCCTTTTATGCAGTAACATAATTGTATGTGAAAACACATGGGTCTAAAATCGCGCTTTTCGACCTTTAATTTCGAAAATTTTCAGACGATTTGTAACCCACCCCCTTATTTAAAAAAAAAAAAATCATAGGGCGATTTTCCTGTATCGTGTGCCCTCAAACCTCACGCGCCCGCCCCCTCGTGCCCAGCCCGGGCTGCGTGGGTGCGGGCGCATGAGATTATTGGAAGATTGCTGGGAGAGCGGGAATTATGAATTCGCCGAATAGAACTCAAATATTGCCGAATGATAAAATACGGTATGATACGCACATAAGTACATCTGATGAAAAGGGGCATTCGGATATTTTATAATTGCAGTATTACAATTATGTCTTCAAATTTGCCGAGTAGTCAACCGAAATTTGTCGACTAAGGAATGTTTACGAGTGGTTGCAGCGACCTTCTGTGCCTTCTCATTGGTTCACCCCTAATGGTGTCATCTCTTAGGAAGCAACTGACTGGGGCGCCACTTTAGCTAACCCATTTCTGCCGTAAAAGCTTTCCAAACTGTCTGCGTAACCAACCACTGTCCTTTTCCCCCTTTTATACACTGGCGGAAAAAAAAATCCCAACACCAAGAAAAATTTATTGTAGAGTAATGAAATTTGGGTAATGCAATTGTCTAGTTAACATGTTTAATTGATTAAGGCAGGGATTCAAGTGAAACAGGCTATCGCAAACTGCAATCGCTACTGGAAATGAATTACATTTGAACGTTTCTTGATACTGCAAATGAATTACATTAGAACGTTCATCGTGACGTTTGCCTATGAAAAACGAGCTAGATAAAACGTCACAGCCTACTTGGCGAATAAGAGGAGATGGCCGACTGCTTGTGAGCTCTTATTGGCTCCGCTCGTAGTGACGTCAGTGCCAAGTTAAGCTGATGATAATGTAATTCACTTCCAGTAGCGATTGCATTCGAAGCGATCGCAGTGCTGTTTCACTTGAATCCCTGCCTAAATGTACAAGATCACTGGCTAATTTAAGCTCAAGAAAATGCTATGCAAATGTGAAATTATGTTAATTTGATAGAGGGTGTAACCTCCAGAATTTTGAAGGCAAGCGTGCATGCATTATGTCATACAGGTGCCGAATGTCACTTTGTGGTATGGAGTGCCATGCTTGTTGCACTTGTTGTGTCAATACTAAGACCGCCCCTGCTGACTGTGGATGATGCTCGATGTGCCGTCCGCAATGACATCCCATACATTATCAATTGGATACAGACCTGGTGATTTTGCCGGTCATGCAGGGGTGATCGTGTTCCGGTATTTTACCGGATTTCCGGTATTTTCGTGATCGATTCAGGTATTTTCATGTTCGAAAATACCGGAAATAAAATATTTTTAATTATGCTTTTTTATCTTTCCATTTTCGGTATTTTTTTTATTTTTCGAATTTTCGGTGATTTTACCGATAATCACTAATATTCATCGAATAGAAATGTTGAGATGCCATTCTAATTTTTTTTTTTAACTTTAATAAATTATTTTGTTTGCATCCTTTTTTATTTTGATGCCTTCATTGTAAAAAACGCAATCGATTTGCATCCGATATAAAAATCGAATTTTTCTCACTTTTGATGCTTTATACCTTTAGTTAGGAGACAAATAAATGAAATATCTTTTTATTTATATTGAAAAATCATAAATTAATAATTTTCGAACAAAATTCTTTCTTATGAAAATCAAAATATCAAAAAGTTGAAATTTGATGCTCTGATTGAATTTAATTTTTGCTTCAATTATGTGGATAGTAAAAATTTGTTTATCGTAGAGCTTTTAATAGTAAATCTGAAGTGTATTTGAATTCTTTTATATGCCATTTCCATACTTCTAAGGCATTAAATTTTGAAAATTGCGATCTCTTTACATCCGCTGTGAGAATCTTTTCTCATTTTCGATGCTTGCTATTCCTTGTTGAAAGGCAAACAAATAACATTTCTTTTTATTTTAATTAAATCATTAAAGTAAAAGTTTTAAACAAAATTCCATGCTCTTTACGAGTGTCGAATGTCAAAAACTTAAATGCTGAATCTCTGGCTGTTTTTTATTGTTTTAACTATTTAAGTTTTTTAACACATACATAACATCTTTAAATAGTATTTCACTTCAGTGTTAATAAATATGAAATCTTTGACTCAGGTCATATTGTATTGGTTAAGAGATTTATAGGTACTGATAAATTCTTTTCCATATTTTCAGTAATAAATGCAATTTTCATAACTTTATAAAAATACTTTCGCACAACAAACAGTAATTATGTTAGAATTTTACTGTCTCCCTGAAATATTTTTTCGGAGATAATTTGTACAACACCTGCGCAAAAATAACTGTATTACTCATTTACAATTGAATTAAATGCATGCACAATATTTTGACTAAAAACTATTTGAAACTATTCGAATATATGAAATGTGTCTTTATTTATGAAATGCAATTATTAAATATGTATAATTATAAAATTAGGTGTGCTTAAATAGGGGTCTTGCTTTTAAAAAAACGCCCCCCCCCCCACACACACATATTCTCTTTAAAACTTTCAGGTATTTTTTCATGAGCTCACAATCACCCCTGCCCGGTCATGGTAACATGTCAGCACTCCGTAGAGCACATTGCGTTACAGCAGCGGTGTGAGGGCGAGCGTTATCCTGTTGGAAAACTCCCCCTTGAATGCTAATCATGAAGGGCTGTACTACTGGTTAAATTACCAGACTGGCGACAAATTTTCAGTCAGTGAGTCTGGGATAACTACAAGAGTGCCCCTGATGTCGTAGGAAATTGCTCCAGAGACCATGACTCCAGGTGTGAGTCTCGTGTGTCTAGGCCGTAGACCGCTTGGATGCAGGCGGTCCCCAGGCCTCCTTCTGACCAATATACAGCCACCACTGGCACTAAGGTAGAATCTGTTTTAATCAAAAATTACAACAGATCTCCACTCCGACCTCTAAGGAGGTCTCTCTTGGCACCACTGCCGTCGGAAACGGCAATGGTTTGCAGTCATTGGAATACCGGCTGCAGGCTGCCTGGCTCGGAGCTGTCCTTGAAGTACTGTTCCTTGGGACCTTGGGTCACGACGGTACCAACTGCAGCTCGAATGTCAGCCGCAGATTGAGTACGATGCGCCACAGCCGTATGCAAGATTCGGTGATCTTCCTTCTCAGTCGTGCCACGTGGCAGCTCGGAAGTCGATCTTCTTGAGGTAGTACCATCCCTTGATCATAGCTTCCAATAATCATGCATGGTGGAAACATCCCCCCCCCCTCAAGTCTTTCTGCAATATCGCGAAATGAAAATCCACCTTCTCGTAGCCAAATTATACGACCTCGTTTAATCTCGGTGAGCTGTTGTTAATGGCTTCTTCGTCTTCTTAAAGGCATTCCTGGCTAATATATGAACGCAATTCGTCAAATTTCACGAAAAAATAACACTCACGAGCCTCACAACACGCTTTTAAAACAAGCCTTAATTGCATGTTCTGAGTAACGCCAGCTGCGCCACACTTATGTGCGGAGCGCGAAATTTCGATCAATGTTATCTTTCAGTTGTATAAACACGCCTACCAAATTTCGTTTATCTAACAGAAGTCTTTCTTGATGTTGGGATTTTTTTTTTTCCGCCAGTGTATTTTAACTAAAACATTTTTAAAAACCAGGTCTGCTGCTATTTATCGCAAAATACGCCAAGAGGAAGCCAGGGGAATGGAGAAAGTCGGTTAGCACATAATGAACTATGTGTTCATCAACAGATGAAACATAGAGGCAGTAGCGTACATAAACTTAGGTGCGCCCCTCTCCAGCAAGATTTGTAAGTTCGTCCCCCACCCCCTCAATAAACTATAAAAATAAATCATTGGGCTATTTTCCTGGATCGTGTGCCCTCAAGCCTCATGCCCTGCCTGGACTGCGAGGGTGCAATGTAAGTCACTGCCACTGCATAGAGTGTAATTTACTGCTTTGTTCCCCGAAATTCCCAAGTTTTCGACCCTTTCGCTTTCTTTTGAGTTGACTGGACTTATCGCAGGTCTATATGCTGCGTGTATGTGCAAGCTTTTGTACCTCATTGATCAATTGCTAATATTCATTTTTTTACCCATTCATGTTTTGGGAGGTCACAGTGATTTTCGTAAGTTCCTGTGACCTCCCATTGAAGAACACCTGAAGATACTACACAGTATTTATTTTTTCTAATATGTCTTGTCATTGATAACTAGTAATATGTACGTACAGTGGTGCAGTCAATAATTCCCTCAGTAATGATTTATCGTTCTTTAATTGCAATTGAAAAACTAAAAATTAAGTGTGGTTAGTTTTTTTTTCTTTATCGCTGTATATATCATTCACTGTATCTTTAAAGTTTCAACAAATCTGACCTACATACTGGACACATTTTGCCAAAGAAAAAACTCATAAAAATGAACTACAGCAAAAAAAAATCTCGAAAACTAGAAGTAGAGGAAATGGTCTGAATACGAGATATGGTAAAAATACGGGTTACCTGCTGAAAATCGGGGAAGGTGGTTGCGCACCGTCACAAAATGGTGCTCAATAAAAGAACAAGGAGGGCTAAAATAGTAGTGAGCAAAATGATCTTAACTGTTGACTCAGAGTATTTAGACTTAGAGTATTTAGTAGAAAATCCCACTTTTTCGAGGTCCTGAAAACTTTTCAAGGGATGCAAAGCTGAAGCTCTCCCTCTCTGAGTCATACAGTAAAGTAAATGGCTGCTACCTACCTGAACACAAAGTAGATGATGTGAGCTTCTCGCAAGGCTGGATTACTAAATAGGCAACGTAGTTGCCTATGGGCCCCGGAGTTTCAAAGGGGCCTCGAGAAATCCTGAAGATATCCTTTTTAGCCTACTTTCCCGTTAAAAATAAAAGAAAGACGAAAAAAGTATTAAAATTGGCTTAATGCATCTAAAAAATATCGCCAAGTCCAAAAAATATCGCCAAGTTAAAAAAAATATCGCCAAGTCCAAAAAATATCGCCAAGTTAAAAAAATAAAAAGGTAAAATGAATATCGAAAAATTAAAAATTTGAAAGTAGGGTATTGAGATGGGGAATTTGTGTGTCGGTCGGTCTGTCGGTCTGTCGGTCTGTCTGTCTGTCCCCCCCTAATAACTTTTGAATGAATATTCCGATTTGGACAAACTTTTTTTTTGTTGGAAAGATCTCGGCGAGTACAGCTCATTCCCATATTTGATTTTTCGATTTGAACAATTTTTGGTTCAAATTTGAGCCGTTCAAACAACCTGTCCCGCGATGCTAACTTTTTAGTTAACAGTCCGATTTGAACAAACTTTTTTTTGTTCGAAAGATCTTTTCAAGGATACTTCATTCCTGTATCTACATTTTCGATTTGAACAATTTTTCGTTCAACATTGAACCGTTCAAGCAACCTTGCCCCCCTAATAACTTTTGAATGAACATTCCGATTTGAACAAACTTTTTTTTGTTGGATAGATCTCGGCGATTACAACTCATTCCCGTACTTGATTTTTCGATTTGAACAATTTTGGTTCAACATTGAACCGTTCAAGCAACCTTTCCCCCCCTAATAACTTTTGAATGAACATTCCGATTTGAACAAACTTTTTTTTGTTGGAAAGATTTCGGCGAGTACAACTCATTCCCATATTTGATTTTTCGATTTGAACAATTTTTGGTTCAACTTTGAACCGTTCAAACAACCTGTCCCGCGATGCTAACTTTTGAGTGAACAGTCCGATTACAACAAAGTTTTTTTTGTTCGAAAGATCTTATCAAGGATACTTCATTCCCGTATTTACATTTCCGATTTGAACAATTTTTCGTTCAACATTGAACCGCTCAAGCAAGCTGTCACCCCTAATAATTTTTGAGTGAACAGTCCGATTTAAATAAACTTTTTTTTTGTTCGAAGGATCTCAGCAAGGATACTTCATTACAGTATTTAAATTTTCAATTTGAACATTTTTTCGTTCAACATTGAACCGTTCAAGCAACCTTTCCCCACCTAATAACTTCTGAGTGAACCATCCGAATGGAATAAACTTTTTTTTGTTTGAAAGATCTCGGAGAGGTTCATTCCCTTATTTCTCTTTTTGGTTTGAACCATTTTTCGTTCAATATTGAACCGTTCAGAAAAAAATTTAACATTAGCGCCTACGGGGAATTTAAGTTGAATGTTGATCCTGGAACTTAAAGTCGGATTTCTTCAAACTAACTTTGTAAAAAAATGGTTTTGATAAATAATGTTTGTAAAGTACTTTTCTGAATAATCTTCTGTGAGGACTCTGATTCCGACTCCGACTCCACAAACATGGCGGAAATGCAGGCTCAGAAAAAAATGACTGACTGTGCAGACGATTTTTTGTTTATTTATTCATTTGTGTTATTTTATTTATTACAATTATTTATTTTTTGGCAGACGATTTTTTTTGTAACAAAAGTGTTTCATTCACGAGGGCATTTTATTCTTTATTTATATTTAACAACTGGCAACGGTTTAAAAGTGAAAATCGAGACATTTTGTCGACGGACGAGTTTTTTTTCCTTTCTTTGATAAAATGTGTTTTGATGTACTTTGTACTTTTAATTTTTTTTTTTTTTTTGAAAACGATTGAGGAATTTTTGTACGGAAGAACTGTAACAGTTACATTCTTTAAAAGGTGCGACAAAACTTCATTTATTTTTTAATTTATTTTTTTAATGTCTTATTTCATCTGTTTTGGGGAGGGGTATTTTTGCTTTTGAAAAACTTTAATTTGTAAAA
>JAXGGA010021323.1:0-16786 GCA_038373865.1 Uloborus plumipes | reverse complement strand
TGGCATGTTATGAGTTGTATACGCGAAGATGTTTTTGGGAATAAATATCGGAAAGTTGTAGGATTTAGGGTTTTAGTTGTCTTTATTACTGTACCTCAGAACCAGACTAATGTAAGTCCATTTTCGTCACTTTTCAGTAGAGAAAAAAAAATATTGTCGGATGCATGCAAAGGATGGGACTCGCGCTCTTTTAACGCCGCTAAATAATTGTAAAGAACTTTCTTTTCTGGAATAACGTTCTTATGGGTCGATGCGGAATAAGATTCTACATGCAATGCATCAAAAAAGTGAAAATCGCCATTTTTGGACTTACGTCGTTCTGGTTCTGAGCTACTCTGTCGCACTGATCTTCTAATCAGATGTAGGACATTTCCATTTGTGGAAAAAAACATCGATTGCTGCACAAAAAAGCCTGCAGACACTGCAAATATGTTAGATTCTTAAAGCAGAAAGTAATCGCCCCTAAGCCAGGGCTAAGGCAGAAGCATGCAATACAGAACTCGCTTATTCCATGTTACCTTTTCTACGCTGACGAGCGCTAAAAAGCACGAAACTGCAGTCCATGGATGGAATAACAGAGTTGGCGGTGTAATGCATGATAAATTCTTGTTTCGTTGCATGATGTTTAGAAGAACCTGATGGGCTCTTCTACAAAAACAATTGCAGTTTAAAGAATTCCAGAAACAGTATTGATACTATGATGCTATTTCGGACAACGTATTTTACGAGATACGTCCGTCACGGAACGAAAATACCATTATTTCAATATATTTTCTGAAAGTTTTCAAAATTCGACTGCATTATATGGTAGTAAAGGTCATGTTATTCATCAGGTTTGTGAAATAAAAGGATGATTTAACATATTTACAGCCTTTATAAGCTATTTTGTGTAAAACTAATACGTCTGTTGCCATGGTGTTGCCCAGTAAAAATAATGAAAATCAAAACTGGATAGGTAGTAATATAAAAAGCGTAATGACGTTTTTTTTTTTTTTTATTTTGACGCATGCCATCGTCGTCTTGTTATTGAGATATAAGGTCTTATTTGTTCTGAAGTCTTCAAAGGTTGAAGAAAAAAACTCGCCAAATGTAAGAACTTGGTGAGAAATGAAAAGTGATACGCCACTTCTCCGTCGGCATGTACCCGGGCATATAAAATATACTAACTTTGCCAACTTTTCTTAAATTTCGAGCAAACTTTCAGACTTTATATTTCACTAAAGAGGAGACAGGGTCAAATTATTAATGCTTTCGGAACCATGTTTTTTTTGTTTTCTCTCGGATGTGATTTATTTATACATTTTTGTTATTATACTATCTTATGGTTTTCTGATAGGAGCATTGTTTTTTTCATGTTTAACTGAACGTAAATTAATCATGTTGCTAGGCGGCAGTAAATTACAAATTATGCTATAAAAATGCTTTGTTCCATAAACAGTATTTATGTTACGGATACTTCTTAAAAACTATTATATAACTGTTCAAACTAAGTGAGAATAGTGTTTACTTACGACTTACCGCGTTTATTCAAACCTCACCAATAGATACCGTAACTACCCTGGTTAATAGTTCGACTAGAGAATTTTTATTTATGACTTGACTTACAAGTTATACTGACATATTATAGCTTCTTTGCTACACTTCCGACAACAAGATAAAATGCACGCTTCTAAAATTCAAGTTAAATTCTATAATTGAAGTTTTTCATCAAGTTTTTATCTTAATTAAATATAAATAGGTATATTTAACATATTAATAGTTTTTAACCAATTTTGTCTTTCAATAGTTAATTTTTTAAAAAAATACAATTTTTGTTCAAAAAAAAAAAAAGACTTATTTCTAAAGAAAAAAATCTGAGCTGCCTTTTAGTTTATTAGGACTACAATTCTTTTAAATACATATTGTCGTTGCTTCTAAGATAAAAATTTCATCATTTATTTATGAAATGTTTTTTTCTAAATGGCACATTAATTTTATTTCTTTGTTTACATGGCAGCTATTATGCATAAATTCAGATCTTTTTTCCAAACTGTGTTGTAAGTTATTTTAAGTTCTTCAGTCCCACAAATCCCATAATCAAGTGTACATTTTTGGTGTATTAATCTCTATTGAAAATAATGGTTGGCCCATTTTTTATGTATTCACAAACTATCACTATAAGGATTTTGTGTGCTTATTTTAAAATTAAAAATACTAACGGAAACTTTTATTCAGCGTGTTTGACGAGTACTTCTTACCTGCAATTATATTAAACGCAATATAATTTCAAGCAACTCAAGAATTAAATATATATATTAAAATTAGCTTTATAGAGTAACTGCATGAAATTATGAACACAGGCATTTCTTGGCATTGGAAGAGATTGCAACATACATTAACTTCTCAGCTGTGTGACGAATAGCAATTGCTATTTTATATTTGTCAGTAAGTAAGATGGAAAGCAGAAGAAAAACACTATTTTGTGTTACAGGAAGTTAAAACAGTTTTCTTCCAAAATACATGCACAAGAGGATATATATTTCTGACATATACAAGTAGTACTCGCATTCCGAAATATATTTCGTCTGGCGGTTCTACGGGAGATAAAAGTTCTTGTTCGGCCTCGGGCACGTCAAACAAAACTTTCGAGATGAGTAGATCAGAATTCGCAGACGACGAGCTATAATGTGCTTTTTTAGGAATATTTTCCAGAAACAGAAATTTTGATGTTTATTTTAATGTAAAAAGAAAGAAAAGTTTTTTATAGCAAAAATGTGTAGTTCAAAATTTATTTGCAGAATTTTGAATTGAAATTCTGCGGTCAGAAATTGGTTGAGTGTCCGCTTGTATTAAAATTTCTTAATTATTCTTAAATCTAATCTGACACCTGAATAATAAACTCGTTTTTTTAAGTATGCAAAGATATCAAAAGCAAAATTATCGTTACTGTTTATTTAATAATTTAATATGTCATAACATTTTTTAGGATGTATAAATTTATTATGAATACCAAGATTTTGCAAGTTACATTGAACAATTTCTTGTTTACGTAGAATATACAATTGCCACTTCAGAAAAAAATCAATTCGAAAGATAAAATTATTTTCATTAATGAAGTAAAGTTGGGACAACTTATCAAATCTATATGTTTTGATACATTTTGCACTTTGCAATGACTATCTTAAAGTTGTTCGCTATAGCTGAAGTCAAGTCCTACGTCAGATTTACTGCGTTAATTTTTGATAACATTGACTTTCCTTACCTTCTGTGTACACCAGTCAATAAAGGGTATGTGTCGGAACAAATTAGGGACAAGCTAAATTTTTGTCAGTTGTTAGTACATTAGGAGGGGAGTATTTTCCTAAAAGTTCCTGCCCCTCGCCCTTGAACTTTCCTCACAAACTTTCCTCGTTTTAAGTAAAAAATTATAGGTCTTTAACCTTTTGGAACCGGGTTGTTTTTTAGAAAATTTTCTTTCGACCCAGGTAGTACGACAGTTGAACCACAGATTTCTTTTCCATTGAAAAGAGAAGGTATAAACTCGTACCAGACGTATGAAATCTTGAAAAAATCCCCGGCTCCAAAGGGTTCGAGTGAAAATCTCAACCCCGTTCTTTAAAAAAAAAAAAAAAGTTACGGTACAGCATGTGTACCGCCCGGCTCCTAATGGTTAAACAAACACTTATATCTTCGGTAAATATTACTTAAATCTTTTAAGCTTGACATATATTTAATGAGCAATAACGTTTCTAGAAACTTTTCTTGACTCCAACTTCCCAATGTTATTTAACCAAGCAGTTAGTATGCCTGAAATAAGTATAATCCTTTAACAATACCCTTATCTGCGTGACACTGTAGTTTGCTGCAAATATACTCGAAGTCTAGACCACCAACCACAGACCTTCTTCTTGAAATTATTAACTTTGCGGAGCCCCCCCCCCCTCGCCGTAGCAAAAAAAAAAAAACACGACTTATAACAGTTATTTTTTTTTAATGTTTCTGCTTTTTTTTTCATAAATTAATTTATTTATTGCCCTGCATATTTTTAGAACTCGTGTCTAATTTTCATTACTTAGCATTATGATTGTTTTGAGCTAAAAAAATAAAACTCTATTCAAAACTCAATTAGGCGTCAACTATGGGTCGCGGATATAAAATATAAAATCGAGGGTCTTGGCGAGCGGCGGTTTCATTTCATTTCATTTCACACTCTATGGTCCCCCGTACCTACCACAGTTTTGTGGTTTAAACGGGATAGGGCCCTGAAGAGCGCTCTGTTCTTAATTTTGAACCAGAACCTAGGGTCGAGCAAACCCTAGGCACAGCACCCCCAGAGGTATCGTTTCACTTGGAGGACTTTGTGACCACGACATTTTTAACGCCTCCCAGCCACCATTAATCAAGACGGTGGATCTTTTATCGACTGGGATCGAACCCGGGTCCCTCCGGACACGTGTCCGATGCCTTACCGATCGGGCCACCACGGCCCTGGAAGGGGTGGTTGCTGCGCCCTAAATATACGTAAATATACCTTAAAATGAGTGCTTTTGTTATGAATTAGAATAATGTCTCTTACTTCAATGATAACTTTTGTTCTGAATTAGAATAATGTTACTCTTACTTCAATTTCAACTTTTGTTTTGAATTAGAATAATGTTACTCTTACTTCAATTTCAACTATTTTTTTACGTTTTAGCAGGATAACCCCGCGGATCCCCGCGGGTATTCAAACCACACTTTGGAAAACTCAGGTTTACAGCATAGATCAGTATTTTGCTCATTCAAAAAGAATTTTTCACGATTTCTGTTATTTAGTCTTTGGGGAAACTTTTCTATTGTAGTTTTGAACTGTACAAAACACAATGCATATATATATATAAGCTATTTCCCCAAAAACTATTCTTAGGTAATGATCATTAGACCTCTAATATTCGATATTGCAGTCGAAAAAACTGGGAAGCTGGGAATAACTTTGAAAACTTAGCTTTTTTTTCTCGAGATTGTGAACGATGTAAATTTTGATAAAGATCATATTAAAACTGCTACAGAACACACTTTACAATGATTGTGTGCTGCAATCTGTTAATAACAAATTGAAACAATATCAAGGTACTAATTGAACACTATTATTTGGTGGAAATATTCATGTTTGGGAAATTTAGAGCCTTTTTTGGACTGTCCCTAAAAAGGGACGCTAGGCATTAATGGGTTAAGAAAAACATTCAAATGCTTCTCATAGAGTAAAGTGCTTCTTGGAGATTAAACACGCTACCCAAACAATAACCATAAATCTGCTTTTGTTTTCCCAAAGAGATTCAGCCATTGAATATCGTATTTAAAATAAAGATTTAACGTATCGTCGAACGTTCATGACAAATAACTAGCTCTGTTGTTTAAAAAATAATGATTGATAGTGAAGCACTAGCGATATATGGTTCGGAAACAAATGGAGGGGTGTCGATAAAATTGTGCTTCACTCCGGAATCCTTAACGTTCTACCCTGGGCTGTAAAAAACATTTAGTTTAACAGCGTAACATGTTTTTATTTTTGAAAGCAAAAGGGGAGGGGTTGTCTTGGTATTTTTTTTATTTTACTTACTTTTTATGTAAATTGCCTTGCGTTAACTGAAATGTACACATTTTTTTATAATCATATTACCAGTTTTGACCCGTCATATGTTTTATTCGTTTAACATCTCCCAGAAGTTATGCTTAAAATACACTTAAATTGTAATGTTTAGTTATTTTCTAATGGTAATGTTTAAACAATTCCTAATCTAGTAATAGTTAGTTATGCCGCTGTTTAAGTTCAAGTTCATATTGGGAAAAAATGTAAGTTTATTTTCAATTAGTATCAGGCTCATATATATTTCAAACTGTAGTGTTCAAGATATTGGGCTTTGTGTTTGCAATGCTCTCTCTGTTTTGTTAATTCAACGAAAGTTTTATACACTTGAGCTATTTTTGGACTTGAAATCATACATTGTTTTCGTTTTCCCTTTAAATTCCTATTTACTCCAGTGAAACTATTTGTGCAATAACTGAGAATATAAAGTACGTTGATAAAGTAATATGATTTTTCTGCATTGAAAAATCAGGTTAAGCCCAAAACCTAGTTAAGTATTTTCTTATTTATTCTCAAATGCCTTGGTTTGTGTCTGTTTTATTTCGATCATAATGCTCTAAATATATGAAATGCAATCAGTTAATAGGGAATTTTTTAATAAACGTATTGAATCAATGATATAAAGGGGGTCCTGAAACAGACTGACTGTTTTAAAAAAATCATAACAGGAGAACGGTAAATGATAAAAAAAAAAAAAAAAAAAAAAAAAATACTTGCAGAAAATTCATGTGGTTGGCCAGGAATTTTTTTTCCTAGAATTCCAAGTTTTGTAACCAAGTTTTTGTTTCACGATTGCGAAAAGCTAATGGACAGCATTGAGGAGCAGGATGTCTTATTAATTTCATATATTTCAGTGTTAGACAGTAGTAGAAGCACCAGTCAAAAAACCACGTGCTGTTACTACTGTTGAAAAGGGGGTTTTGCCATTCAAATGTTTTGAAATTCCTTCACTATAACGGTAATTGCGAGAGCTACGTTGCTTAAAATTAGCAAAATCCAGCCCATATTTCAAACAATCATGTGTGAAATTTTGGCTCTATTGGTTAATCGGATAGGCACCTAGAGTTTCATATGCATGGAAGTTTTTTAAAAAATACCCTATAAGGGCATGTGTGAAATCTTTTAACGTGTATGTATGTTGGAAAAGTAGCATTAAGATGCTTAAAAATATTTCAAAATCTTCGAAACAAATATTCAGAAGAAAATATTTGCGTTAAAATAACTTTTTAAAAGATTTATATTTTACTACGCAAAATATGAAATATTACGCTTGCATAAATTCTGTGTTTACTCTAAAAATTACTTCTTAATTTCTTTAAATTGAAATAAATGTCATCCTCTTTAAAGGGCATTTATCTTTTACAATGCAAACAATCGTTTTTCAGAATTCATGTGTCTTCCAAGCAAACAAAAGATTTTCGGAAGACAATCAATGAAAAAGATTCGGTCAAATATTTGCGTTTGTCTCCTTGGATTGGTTTTGAAATCTCTGTGTTTCTTCACCGTTCAAGAGGGGGATAAAAGTTCCGATTGACGGTTGTGCCTTTCAATCTATTTCAAATTTGTTTTACGGAATGTGAATTTCAGTCTTCCAGAAAAAAATCATTTGATATGCATAGCCTGTTTTGTTTCTCTTTAAGAGACATACATTCATGTCTACATAGCATTTTGGAAGAACATAAATAATTGAAATCCATTTTGTTTACATCAAAAACGTTTTTTTCACAGAATTCATTTAGGTTCCTTTCACTTTTAGACATATATAGGACATCCAGTGCAATTAGTGCTTGAGATGAACTTCTTTTTTGACTTAAAAGTTTTATACGATAAATATCGAAACAAATATTTACGCAAAAAGTACTTTGGAAATATGTGTTTATGTCAAGCATTTCATTGCATACTTAAGATAAAATATTTGTCAACCAAAAGACACATAAAAAGGAGAACAAATATTGGATTATAGTTTTTACTCATTATACAAAGGTTTAATTTCTCTTCCATGGGTCGTTATATACTCTATTAATAGTTTTAGTTTCCTTAGCAAAGTGTGTTAACATATTTCTAGTTTTTACTTTTGGAAACTTTTTTTTCACGCGGCCAAATGTTAAGCACTGAGAGGCAAAATGCGAAAAAATGAAAAGTACTGCTTTGGTTGACAAGAAATGTGGCGGAAAAGTAGCAAATCTATTTATGCAATGAGCAAAACAAATAATTGCGTACAGAGATGAGAACAAAAGTTAGGGAGAGGTTCCACATTGACGTAAAACCGAAAAATAAAGCAGAAACGTAAAATAGCGCTTTTTCAGTTTTAATTACGTTTCTGTCGGATGCGGACTCCACATGGGAAGAATATGTTGCTACAAAAAGAAAAAGCGCAATCTGCCGCAGAAAAATCTTTATATTTTCATTGGATATTTGATATTTAGATAGAAAATATGATAAATTACCAATAATAAAGCATTATTGGAAAAAAGGTGGTTATTTTAAAGGATAAAATGGTCCTTTAGCAAGATTATCAAAAAATAACATAGCTTCAAAAGCTATTTAATTTTGCTGGCATACTATTTTACATTATGATAAAACTTTTAATGATAGCAAAGTTTTGAGTTTTATTTACTTGGCGATTTTTTATTTTTTACGTAAAAATTAAATTTAGCAGAAACATAATAAATTGGCGATACACTTAACGTTCAGTATTTTTTTGAGAATTTCACTGAGCATTTATTGAAGCCATTTTATTTCGTTGCTTAAATTTGTAAAAAAATAGAATTTATTTAAAAAGTTGAAGAAAAAATGCCCCCCCCCCCCAGGGACGTCATTTCAAGTTTTTCCATGGGGGGGGGGTGCAAGGGTAAAAACTCAATGCAATTTCATCGAAAATCAGCAAAAACCACGCCCACTTGTATGTAAATCCATTGATTTCTCAAAGTCAGGGGGAGGGGGCAATTGACCCTCCCCCTGCCCCCTAAATGACGGGCCTGCCCCCCCCCTTTTTTCGCTGTTGAAGATTGCATAGTTGGGACTGAAGGTAGAAAAAAAATTGATTCCTTGTGTAGTGGATATTTTGGGCGAAAAATACAACAAATGCAGTATGATTCTGACGCAATTTTGATTGTTTTATAGTTGAATGTATTTATTCGTCTGAGGGTTTCAAATATTTCAGTGGATTTTTTTTATTGCTTTCGGGTTAATATTTTTGAATAATCGTGGAAACAACTTTTCCATATATATAAAAGTATTAAGCAAATTTTCGCGCAAAACATGTAATTTATAGAGATTTGTGTCCCATCATGAAGTAACTGTATTAATTGGCTTCTTACATACCCGTTTAAAATTTTTTTGACCAGATTTCCTTAAACTGCTTTGAACATTTTCTCAAATATTGCTACATAATACTGTTAATGGAATGATTATAGATTTAATTTATTTTAAATTGAAATATATTTATGTTGCTATTTTTTTCTCAATTTGGCTTTATTATGTATAGTAATAAAATTGAAATTGTGATCAGCGGTGAGGGGAAAATTAACGCTATGTATATAATTTCTGCAACTAGGTATCATACATATAAATATTTAGACGTAATGTTTATATAATAAATTAAAATATGGTAGGCGACTCTGAAAGAAAATGCTCGCTCTGCATCAACCATTTTTGACACATTACAGAACGATTTATTATGGGAAAAAACTTTTGCGACTTTAAAAGTTCTTTCTAATAAAGGGACATTACTAAATTATTATTTCTTTTCAAATAAAATATCAGCGTTTCAGGTTAGAATGAGATGTTTAATCACGTTAGTTAAATATACGCTTTAATTAATTATTATTATCATTTTTTATAGTAAATAAGTACCAAAACTGAAAAATAATGTTTCAACGCAAGTTATAATACAAAATGCATTATTTCTTCTTTAGGTACAATATTTTTTCGGAACAAATTTGCATATTTTTCCTTTTAAAATAAGCAAGTTCTCTTAACTATTTCACTTTACCCCGCATTCCCCTGCTAATACTTTGATGTAGATAAAAGACCATGGTATGGTTTAACAGGTCACACTGAAGGTTAGTATGTATATTCTCTTACCCCATTTGCTTTATGCAAAATATACACATCCAACCCGTACTGTTTTTTTCTGGAATAAAGCTTTTTCTAAAAATAACAGTTAAAAAAAACTATCCAACCTGCATTTCTTTACAAAATTCAACTAAGAATGAGCTATTATTACTCCTCATGTAAAACAGAACTGCAAATTGCTAATCTAAAATAGCAGCTTATCCGTAGTTTTTTTTTAATGTAGAAAAACCTAAGTATACGCTTCAGGTACTTCAGTAAAAGTCTGTAGCATTCTTCCAACGTCGTTACGCCATTTTGTTTGATAAACATTGTCTTGTGTTCTTCACTTTTTTGAGAAAATCTCTTTCTTGCCATTCTGTTTCTCTTGGCTTTCGGCGAGAAATTGTAAACGTCTCTGGCGTGCTGCTTCTGAAATTCTTCGTTTTGCCTTTTGTTTGTTCCTTCTTTGGATTTTATGATATTTTTATGTCTAAGTTTGTTGGAAGGAGCACTTTCTGTTTTTTTTTTTTTTTTTTTTTTTTCGCACATCGCACAGGTAAAAGCTCTTTGTGTGAAACAAATATCTTCAGCATAATACTAGAAAGTGCATATTAGTTACACGCGACTACAAAATGCGTATTTGTTTTGCAGAAAAAGCATGATGTAGGTTAAATGTATCACGAAAAGGATTATTATCCGGAAACAAATCGCAATAAAACTGGCTCAGAGTGAGTTTCATCAAAAAAAAAAAAAAAAGGAATTAAAAGAATGTTAAGAAATATTGAAAATATGTTAAGTTTAAACATGTATTTGCTTCTGCAGCAATTAATACTTAACAATTATGAAAACAAAACTACACAATCGTTAATAATGTATGGAAACTACACGTTTTTCATTGTTATCTCTATTACTAACAACATATATGTAAATGCAATTTTATATATCCATGCGTACGGTTTTAGAATAAAGAATTTTACTATATTACAGCCGACACAGTTTTTTCTTTTACTGTACGCAATTTATTTTTAGAGCACCTTACACAATTGTTGGAAACATTAATTTCAATCTTAACAATTGGAATAAAATATTAAATTTGTCTTTCTATGTTTATACAAATAAAAAATTATATATAAAATGTGTAGATTGGAAAAAACAACATATGAATAAATTAAAATTTTAAGAAACTTTAGAGAAACACAACTTTAATTTTACAGTTAAAATAATATAAAATTAAAAAATGTTTTCAGTTTTACTGATTCAAATATATTAAACTTTATGTTTTTACTGCCGTATCATAATAAATCAGCTGACTTATTGATAACTGACCTCTTTTGAAACCTACAAAGTTAATAATATTTTGACCGCTGCTCTTGTTCCCTGAAGATAAGGCAGCCATTAAGGGGCATTATTATAAATTAAGCCATAACCATTAAGGCATTACCCATGTTTGTTCTTTTTATATGTTTATATTGTTTCGCAAATTTTCAATTGTTTCTCTAAATTTTCTTAAAATTTTGCGACACTTAAAAGACTAATGTATTGAACTTCTATATATATTTTGCTATTATTATTAAGCTGCTATAAAAGCGCTTGTTAATTTGCAAAATTTAAATAATTTTCCATCCTATAATATCCATCTCATATATATATATATATATATATATATATATATATATATATATATATATATATATATATATATATATATATATATGTTACGGCCAAAGCCCGAAGTCTGGCCACTTCGCGAATTGGCCGGCCACTTCGCGCATTGGCCAGGGCGTGTGGCCAATGTCCGATGTACTGGAAATGAATTGCGTATATGCGACTTTGGCCGGCCACTTCGCGAAGTGGCCAGAACTCTCTGGCCAATATGCGATGTGCTTGCTGTTCGATGCAGTTGCACTTCCAAGTGCTCAACAAATCGCTGCAGATGTAAAAATAAAACTTTTGTGAAATATTCGAAATGTCCATAACAATTCGTCTTGTTGTGTCAAATATTGGCACTCACAATTTTCTGTACTAAACTATAATAATTCAGTAGATAATGTGATTATATTTTTGTTTGTTAGTTTGTTTTCTCCAAGGGAGAGAAAATTTTCATGAGAGACCATGAGTTTTCTAGTATTGTGAGATCTTCACGCTACTACCCACCTTGGCCTTTTTTCCGATGGACGATCCTAGGTGCCTAAGAGTGCGGATTCGTCCCAAAAACTAATCTGTGGCAGTAGCGGATTTTAGGGGGGACGGGCCTTCCAAAGGGATAAAAATAATTTTACTATATGCTTAATGTTCAATTGCTTTTTAATTTCTCCAAAACATTCGTAAAAATTTTTGAACTATGTCTTTTAAATAAGCTCATGCACAGCATACTTGAATAACATCACTTTGGTTTGCTATGGGAATAATATAGCAATCAGGGGTTAGACAGAGTAAAAGAATACATAAAACTCAGGGTTTGCGAAATCAATGGTGCATAATATATATCACGATTCATTCATTAATTCATCTGCGAAGGAAAAAAGCTACAATTTCATTTTGATAATTTTTTTTTAAATCATACTGACAGTTGTTTCTAAATAATACCGTGCATCATTTAGTAATTAGGTTAAATAATATCGAATCATTTGACATAATTTTTAATAGTGTTTCCCAACCTTTTCGAGCTCATCGCCTCTTTCAAGACGCTGACTGACACCTATCGCCCCCCCCCCTCTTCTCTAAAAAACAATAAGTTGACCAAAGTAAACATTGATATTATTAAAAATATAAGTACCTAACTTTAATTTGAAGTGAAATGCACTCAAAAAAGCAATTATAACCCATCACTTCTAAACTAAAAATACCTTTATTCTTTTTTCCTTTCACAAAGTGAACTGATTTATAACTGAAGCATTTGAAGGGAAACATCTAAAATTTTCGACGTACTTTTCAAAAAACAGCAGTACATTTTTCAAGAAATATTATTTTATTTTCTACACTAGACTGTGGGGAACTAAAATCGTTGAAACTAAAAATTTGAATTAAAACAAATTGACAATTTGAAAATTTATAAAATTAGCAATAAATGACAAAACACTTCCTAAGGTTCTTCCTAGGTGCAAGGAGGAAGCTCTTGAACTTTAATTTCAAGTTCAATTAGTTTTATCCGAATTCAAAAAGCGCGACAAGACAGTCCGATCAACTCTGAACAACCGGTTTCCTACATGTTTACAATTTCGGTTTTTGCTAGTTTTATTTCTACTGTTTTTTCTCCTCTAAATACCCATCGCCCTTTAAGAATTTACCGCCCCTTTGAGGAGTCTAATCGCCCTTCAGGAGCAATCGCCCCCATGCTGGGAACCACTTGTTTAATAGTTGATGGGTGAAAAAAATTTTCGCCACACATTCGAAGTAAATTAGTACACGTATGTAATCCTTCTGCACTTTAAAGTAGATTAATTGACTTTATGTTTTTTTTTCTCCCCCCCCCCCCTTTTTTATTTAAAGGAACTTTGTGAGAATTTTTTATATAAAAAATGTAGGGGGGAAGCGCTTTTTACTTTTCTGGGCCCCCCACAAAAGCTATTTCTGTATCAGCTCCTGCTCTGTGGCAGATAAAATGTGATAATCATTAGCATTACAGTAAACAAGCACAAAATGGGACATGTGAAAAAGGTCATGACACACAACATGTGTCACTACTTTTTTTTTCTAACTTTGGCCGATCGCCTCTAGCCAGTTCGCGAACTGGCTGGCCAAAGCCCGAAATCAAGGAAAGATCGGACTTTGGCCGGTCATTTTGAGACGGTATTGGCCATTTCGCGAAGTGGCCGGCCAATTCGCGAACTGGCCGACTTCGGGCTTTGGCCGTAACATATATATATATATATATATACAGGGTGTTCCAAGTTAACCTTCATGACCTCTACTTCCTCAACCGTTCTTCCTAGATGTATACTTCCATTTGCAAAATTGCTCGAAATGAGGAGGAGAGTTAAGATATGGAAAGTTTGAAGCGAAAAAAATAATTGGTTAAGAAATAAAAAAAATAACTTTTTATAGGGGCTCTGGGCCCCCAAACTTATATTTAGAGAAAGAATCTCCATTGAAAAATAATACTAACACAAAAAAAATGACATTTGTGAGATCAAAATCCATGGAGAAATGAAACATAAAACTTTATGACTTATACCACTTTACACTAGCGTTATTTTAAGTGATCTTGGGGGCCATATACACGCGAAATTCGCACCATTCAGAGTTCTTTAATAACAAAATATTCTTTATTTTCTTAAAGTATATTTAACTGTAAAAGTTATTTAACATGGGAATTAAAATACGAAAAAAATTGAATAGGAAAGAATGAAAATGTCTTTCTGAATTCGCGAATATAAATTTACCGACTGTATAGTGATTGCTTGAAGTAACGTAAGCCCTTCACTGCAGAATAAAATCGGCTTAACTAGATGCATTTCGTTAAGGCTTGAAGTTACGATGTACACTATGGAACAGTATGTAGAAATAGTGTTGCTTTACGGACAATGTAATCGCAATGCATATTATTTCTTAGATTCTGCATATTTCGTGTGCTTAATATCTTTGTATAAAATTGTATAATAATGTACCTTGTCTTGTTATGTTTTGTAGTCTTGTATCATCTATATTTGTTTTTGAATACAATAAGAAGTGAATGTCTTCTGATACGGACGAAACAAATTTTATTATCGTACCTAAAAGCTCGTTATTCCTCTGGCAGGGCGAAAATTTTCTTTTGTCAATTTGTTTATGGGCCCTACGCATTTAAAACTCGAATATCTCCGCAAATTTTGATCGCACAAATGTCTTTTTTTTTTTGTATTAGTATTATTTTTCAATGGAGATTCTTTCCCTAAACATAAGTCCCTATAAAAAGTCAGATTTCGAATTTTTTGACTGAATTATTTTTTCGCTTCAAACTTTCAGTATTTTGACTCTCTACCTCATTTCGAGCAAATTTGTTATTGGAAGTATGCATCTAGGATGAATGGTTGAGGAATTAGAGGTCATGAAGGTTAGCTTGGAACACCCTGTATATATATATATATATATATATATATATATATATATATATATATATATATATATATATATATATATATATATATATATATATACTAGCTGACCCGGCCACGCGTTGCTGTGGCTAAGGTATGGCTTAAACTATAATGTTTCAATAGAAACGAAAAACTTTATTACCGTTATAGAGATCAACTTTATATAAATATGAATTTGAGGTCAAAATATGAAAACAATCGAAGAAAAATTTCCTAAGTTTGATAGAAACAAAAAATCAACAAAAAATGTAGCATTTTAGTACTTAGAAATATTATATTCAAGCTTGTAACAATCGAGTTAATTAAAAGTTTGCTAATTGCTATTGTAACATTTTATTTTTTAATGTAACATTTTATTTTTTAATAATGTAGGTAGGGTAGCTAATTAACCAATATTATTTGTTATTTTTTGAATTATAAGCATTTTTAATTTCAGTTTAACTCAACACTAATCGGTGCACAATATTCTTTGTTAATCTATCTCTTGTAAACAAAAATAGATTGGACGGTTTTCCCACACGGGAGCAAGCGACCTATAGTTGCCCATGGGAAAAATATGGATTTTCTAAATCTAAACCGCAAATTGACATTGTTTGTCCTTGGGACTTATTAATGGACATGGCGAAAGCTAAACGATTGGGAAACTGTAGCCTTTTGAAGGGTATTAAAGATTCTGACGGTGTCATTGGTTTACGTGGCAACAGAACTACTTCATCTTTAGACTTGCCAGTCAAAATGATTGCTTCAATAATGTTCCCGGTGATTTTTTTGATAACTAAACGCGTACCATTGCATAATCTCGGTGGATTTAAATTACGTAGAAGAACTATGGGTGAATAAATTTTTAACCGCAGATTATGTGGTGACATTTCGGGTATGTTTAAAGAATTTTAGCCAAGAATACAGAAAAGCTGGTAGCTAAATAGATAAATTGCAATAAAAAATATATTGCGGTCCTAAATTGAGATAAAAACTATCCTATCATTTAAGTTGGACCAAATTGAAACTGGGTGCAAAATTTGGTTAAAATCGGTTCAGTAGCTGAGGAGTCCATTGGCCACAAACACAGGGACACGTAGTTTTTATATGTTATAAGAAATATTATTACTTGTTTACTGCGCTCCAGAAGCTGCCAGAACGTGTGTTTTACGTCGCTCAGCCATGGAGGTGTTAAAAAAGGCTTAGTAAAAAGGCTTAGCCAAGAACACAGAAAAGCTGGTAGCTAAATACATAATTTGCAATAAAAAATATATTGCGGTCCTAAATTGATATAAAAACTATCCTATCATTTAAGTTGGACCAAACTGAAACTGCGTGTAAAATTTGGTTAAAATCGGTTCAGCAGCTGAGGAGTCCATTGGCCACAAACACAGGGACACGTAATTTTTATATATTAAGATATATATATATATATATATATATATATATATATATATATATATCTCAGCCGATCAAAGATCCACCGTCTTGATTAATGGTGGCTGGGAGGCGTTAAAAATGTCGTGGTCACAAAGTCCTCCAAGTGAAACGATACCTCTGGGGGTGTTGGGCTTAGGGTTTGCTCGACCCTAGGTTCTGGTTCAAAATTAAGAACAGAGCGCTCTTCAGGGCCCTATCCCGGTTAAACCCCGGGACCCTGGAGTGGGAAATGAAATCATTGCTTATATATATATATATATATATATATATATATATATATATATATATATATATATATATATATATATATATATATATATATATATATATATATATATATGTATATGCAAATATATATATATATATATATATATATATATATGCAAATTTTCATTAACACAGGTAATTATTTTAGATTTTTGTAAACATTCTTTAAACTGTGAAACAACTCCTTAACAATACAAAGTCGTTTCTTCGTAAATAACTAACTGTTTACTGTATTTAAGAAAAAAGAGCTGTATTATCCATATATATAAACATGGATGTATGTTTGTTCCTTATACAAATCCAATTTTCGTCGGAGTTTTATCAAACTTAGCATAGAGGTTTCTTGATGCACTAGAATTCACAT
>JAXGGA010021322.1:0-16787 GCA_038373865.1 Uloborus plumipes | reverse complement strand
ACTTTGCCTCTAATTCTGCTGCAGCCAAGTCAATGTCATTAAATACATGTCAATTAACACGCCAAACTCCTGTTCTTTAGAATCAACTCACAGCATTTGCCATGGCCTTGATTGCGGTTTGCCCATCAGAGTTGAAAAAGTTCTCCAAAACGATATTAGATAAGGGATCTCATTAAATGTTCTCGCATCCATGTATCACATGCTCGATTAAAATATGTAGACAGAGACTGAATAAAGACCACGTCTACGTGCATGAATATTCTTTTTACATTGCTTGGCTTAACAGTTTTAGTGAAAGTTATATCAATTGTGTGAATTATTGTTTGTGATCCAACCTTTTTTTTTTGGAACAAGCACATTGCTCATCAGGGAAGCTTTTACGATAAGTCCGAACATGGAACGTAATCTTTTGAAAATAAGCATGGGGAGCTTGCAATTCTGTTGCACTCATGCAGCAAATAACCAGTGTGTTTCTACCACGTTCACCACTCATTACTGCTCCAACCTGATGTTTACCTCTATACGCCAATATATTTTGGGGCTTTTGGACTGTGAAAAGACCGGCTCCATCTACATTGAACATTTTAGTAGCAGATAAATTGTTTACTTTTAAAATCGTTTCGAAAATAATAAAAAAATTCATATTTTTCTCTCGGCAATCCAGCATAAATTTTATTTAAGTTAATAACTATGCTTAACAACCTAAAACTGCAGTTTAATAGATGAAGAGAAAAAAAAAAACATACATTTTAAGAAGTTACAGCTTTTGCTTGATAAAAATGTGCTTGATAAAATATTTTAAATGAATATCGTGAATAGGTGTTAAAGTATGCTTAAAATAAGTTTAACTACGCTATTAAATAAGACGAGATACTTATTTTTTATGTTACGATAATTAAAAAGTCTTGTTTAAAATCATATTCTTAAATTGGACCACCGGTCCAATATAGGAAAATTATTTCGGTCCAATAAAGGAAAACACGCCGTTTTTATTCTTCAGCCCATTGTTCTGTCAAAAATTATCACAATCGCGCATGTAAATACATTGATGTAATCCTTATTAAACATAGATTATAATACTGTAACAAAATTTTACCACAATTTTCAAGTTTTTTAGTTATTCTTTTAGAAACAAGTCCGAAAAATAAGATTTCGCACGTTTTTAACACAAATCAAGCCGTAACTCACGCTAAACAGTTCGAAGACTGGTGAAACTTCATGCACATTAATTTTATTCCTAAAACTTTATACTTCTACCGTTAAAGTGTAGCACAGATCTCTGTACTAGATTTTAAGCCCGAGGTCCAATTTAAGCAGTGGTCCAATATAGGCGGTCTTCCCCTAATGTAACAAATTTCGGCTCAAAGTGTCATTTTGTCTGAAAAGTTTTGCCACTCTCCAGTTTTTACTATTTAAACTGTCTTCTGTTCCCCCTTGTTGACTTTTCATCTTAAAATTCACATTTCTTTGCATTGGAAAAGGGGTTTCTTGAAAACCGAAACACGTGTCTGCAGTAATCTGGTTTTTGTGCGATAAAATGTTGTAAAACCTTTATTTAAAAACACGTTGATTTGATGATTTGGTTTAAGGTCATGGAAATCAAGCGGATATGAGAAAAGCGAATATATAAAATGGTTGGAAAGCGTTTTTGAAAATTGCTTTTAAGCGCAAGTATTAATATAAATATCGTGACTCAAAATGGCAGCAGAACGCCATTATCACCTGTCCCAGTAAGAAGATGAATCTGCGAGTTTATCCATGCAGATAGGAGGATCGATATCCGTGGCGTTGGAATGGTGTCAGTTGAAGCAAATCTCCCTCGAAGGGAGTTTTCGACAAACATCCCATCGAATTCTCATATAAACGTTGGTCTCTTACGCAAAATAAACAAGAAGTTCTGTCAAGAACTAAACGAGCCTACTTTCCCGTACATTGACATCGGCATTCTAGCATCTGATCATTATTCTCTTGATTATCTAAGACTAAAAATTATGTCAAACATACCTTTTTAGCACTTGAAGCTGATTTCTAAAAGCAAAATATACCCCTCTCATCAGATGAAATAGACACATAAAAAGTAAATAAATGAATAAATAAAGTTTTGTCGCACCTTTTAAAGAATGTAACTGTTACAGTTCTTCCGTAGAAAAATTCCTCAATTGTTTTCAAAAAAAAATTAAAAGTACAAAGTACATCAAAACACATTTTATCAAAGAAAGAAAAAAAAAGAGAAAAAAACTCGTCCGTTGATAAAATGTCTCGAATTTCACTTTTAATCCGTTGCCAGTTGTTAAATATAAATAAAGAATAAAATGCCCTGGCGAATGAAACATTTTTGTTACAAAAAAAAATCGTCTGCCAAAAAAAAAAATAATAATAATAATAATAAATTCAATAAAACAAATGAATAAATAAACAAAAAATCGTCTGCACAGTCAGTCATTTTTTTCGGACTGTTTACTCAAAAGTTATTAGGGGTGACAGCTTGCTTGAGCGGTTCAATGTTGAACGAAAAATTGTTCAAATCGGAAATGTAAATACGGGAATGAAGTATCCTTGAAAAGTTCTTTCCAACAAAAAAAAGTTTGTTCAAATCGGACTGTTCATTAAAAAGTTAGTATCGCGGGACCGGTTGTTTGAACGGCTCAAATTTGAACCAAAAATTGTTCAAATCAAAAAATCAAATATGGGAATGAGCTGTACTCGCCGAGATCTTTCCAACAAAAAAAAGTTTGTCCAAATCGGACTGTTCATTCAAAAGTTATTAGGGGGGACAGACAGACCGACCGACCGACCGACCGACCGACCGACCGACCGACCGACCGACACACAAATTCCCCATCTCAATACCCTACTTTCAAATTTTTAATTTTTCAATATTCATTTTACCTTTTTATTTTTTTCACTTGGCGATATTTTTTTTTTGACTTGGCGATATTTTTTAACTTGGCGATATTTTTTGGACTTGGCGATATTTTTTGGATGCATTAAGCTACTTTTAATACTTTTTTCGTCTTTCTTTTATTTTTAACGGGAAAGTAGGCTAAAAAGCACCTCAACTCTGCGGCGAAATATTGGCGGCTCCATCTGGACAGCAGGACACTCGGGGAAGATACTAATCACGAGTCACGTGACTGCACATAGCAGCCAATCCCATCGCCGGCAGGTATAGGAAAATGTCCCGAGATAAGGAGGCGGTTTCGATCACAAAACTTCCCATTTTATTTACAATGTGGGAAGTATGTCCATAAGGAAGAGATATTTATGGTTCCGGTTGAATCCGGTTGAAATTGATGTTGGCGGGATTGAAAGTGCTGAAAGCGTTTGGAAATTTACGGAGATCGATATAAATAAATAATGTTTGGGCCATACTTCATTGAAAGGAATGCTACTCACCAAATGTGCAAGTTCTTTTTGCGAGAAAGTTTTTTGATTTATATCAGTTCTTCGCATGTGGTGCGAAAGAAAAATGCGTTTCGATATTGAAAAAAAAGTTTTAAGATAAAGAACAAGGGATTATTAGAAAAGGCCTCAAATAGTATAAATTGATGAAAGTGTAAAATGAAAATGATTTATCTCGCCAGCTTAAAAATATGGAATCGAAAGGGAGCTTATGTAAATTGGAAAAATATAATTTAGTTAAAGAATATTTAAATTACGGTAAGTGTACGATAAAAATAATGTAGCACTTGTAACTCAAATGACTACAAAAATTACTACTTTTTAATTACAATTTCGTCTCGAATGTATGACATCCTATAAAATTATTCTCTAATCTACTACTCTATAGAATCCATTGCAATGCAAAATTTTTCGCTGTGTGTGATTATTTTAATTCACTAAAATAAACATAAATATTCAAAATTAAAAATAAAGTACTAAATTTTATGAGATATATCCATAATATAGAAATAGCTGGAACAGTAAGGGATATAAAATGAAATAATAAACTGAAAACTATAAATTAGATTGCAAAAAGGATTTTTAGTGTGAAAATATTGAAGAAATAAAGTGTATAAAACATTAATTGTAAGTCAAATGCATTCACCACACACGCATTATTTATTCCAATTCCTTTTTTCGCTTTTAATATTTTTTTTTCTTCTTCATCTTTCACAAACCTTTTCCAATGTCTCAATTTTTCAAAATTTACTGTGTAAGGTATTTTCATCAAGCGTTTGTTACTAGTATTTGAACTATTTAATCATTTGCTGAGTCAACTAGTCAGCGTACACTCTAATACCTTCAGGAATACTGCCGTGAAAGTTCAAAAGTCGTACCTACACTTTAAAAAAAAATTGAGTTATCGCCATCAGGTGGCTTTTTGTGACGTATTTTACCTAAATAAAATTTTATATGGTCATTTGAGAACAGGAAATATTTAAAAAAATTTCGGAAAAAGTATCACCTGAGTCATACATGGAGGTGCAAAATTTCAAAGAGTTGTATGTTAATTTGATTTGGATTGCAGATACTGTCGTCCCCGCTAATCGGGTAACGGATAAACGAATACCCTGCTTATACGAATAAAATATCTCGGAACCAATGCCATAGAAGTAATGTTAAATATCCCCGCTTAATCGAATACCCCGTTTAATCTAATAATATTTCTTGGAACCGACAGTATTCGTTTAAGCGGGGTCGACTACCACTTTTGCACTTAGCACGGCAGAATGCACTTTTTTTCTGAATCGATTCGTTCTATCAGCATGAAGACTTACTGAAACATGAAAAAGTTGATTTTAGTATTAAATGCTTTAAAAATTGCTGATGATTAATGAAGTGTAAAATCACCCTCTCTTTCTTCTGGTTTGAACTCAGCCATCGAGTAGGGCAATTCCATGCAAGTGTGGAAAAGCGTTGGAAAAATCAAATTACAGCAATGCGTCTGTTTTACATATTTTTTGGTTTAAAAATGTTAGAAGTTTATTATTTATACAAATTTTTTGTGAAGAATGTAGCATTTTTAGTTTTGGCAGCACTTTTAAGTGATTTATGTCAACTTCAAAAATGCACTGTTCTATGTAACGTAAGTTACCAAAAACATGTTAAAGTTCATGATGTGCATAAACAAAGGGCAATGCAATGTTAACAATGCTATATTTTCTATCTTAAAAGTGTGTGTTAAGCAAATAGTTAAAGTTTTTTTTTAAATATTGTCTATTTAATTCTTTGTGCTACAATCAAAAAGTGTAACGTAAGTTACCAACATATATTGCAGGTAATGTAAGTTACCCAAGTAGAACTTAAATACTTGTGTTTATAAGGAAAGTAAATTGTGAAATAAACCTATGTGGTAAGTAGGAGTAATTTATGCAAGAATTTTTTGAATTTGTACTGTATTTACTTAATTTAAATTAATCATATTTCTTAAAATGTCTCTGTTTGTTAATAAGATAACAATACACCTCTATTATAAATTATATGTTTCTTTTTGGCTTTTGAGGTATTAATTCTCTCTAAACAATATCACTGCATTCAGAATATTTAGTAATGTACTATAAATTATTCAAAAATGACTTCTGTTATGATTTAAAGTTATCAAATATGTTTTAGAAGTAACAAATACAAAAATATTTTATCTCTTACAGGTGAAATACATTTTATTCTGCATTAAAATGCCACTAAACTCTGCAGAAAAGATGCGCTGTAGAAGGGGTATGAGAAAAGTCATGTGTATATTACAGATTTGTAAATAAAAGTCACTCTTTATGGTATTGAAATATGTTAGAAAAAGCAAAATTTATCAAAAATACTTTCTGAAGATCCGCACATTGACAGCGACCATTTAAGAACTAGAAATTAACAAACTGCGGGGTTTTGTTTAGTTAAGTATTTTAAGGAACAAGAAGAAAAAAACAGAGATAAAAGCTGGTGAATGGTATGTGGTAAAGTACGAAAATACATTGTATCCTTGAGTTGTGAAGATTAGTGAAGAAAACGAGTTTAAAATATAAGTAATGGCTGCTGTTGGAACCAATTAGAAATGGCCAGTAACGACAGATGAAATTTATAATAAGAAAGAAAGAATGATTTGAAAAATTGAATTACCTGAACTTGTTAATAGCAGCAGCCAGTATAGATTTAAGTCTTATGTTATGTAATATTTTTGATTTTTCATTGAGTTTGGTATTAAATTTCTATAAATTTAATTCATAATTGTTAATTTTCAATATTTCGATCTAAACTAAGCTGTAATTTTCATTCATTAATTTTTGTAATAAAGATATGCTTGTCAGTAAATTTTGTAACGTTAGTTACTGTAACGTAAGTTACCCAGTTAAAAATTCCCATAATTTTCAATTTTTGAAATAAATTTTTTAATTAATGAAAATATATTCCTAAGCATTATAAGGAACTGATGAATTATGCTTCAAACAAGAAAACAGCTGTAATAGAGCAGAAATTTGCCTCAGAATCAATTTTCATATTATGTCATTCCCTTTTTGTGTAACGCAAGTTACTGCCTTATCTTTGACTGCTAGATTTTATAAAATTTAAATGCATCGAATATTTTTGCATTTTAATTTTGCTTTCAACTGTCATTTTCATAGAATGCTTTCATACAAGGTTTGTATAACAAAATTTGTCTGTACTGAGGTGCTAAATGCATAAGAGTTGGTCGAAATGTAACGTAAGTTACCGTGGAATTGCCCAGTAGTGTAAAGTCATAATGTATTATTTAATGTAATTTTCATACACATAATTGTGAAGTTACTTTATCTACCTATCATACATTAAATTATGAAACTATGCAATAACAGAATAAATTAAAATCCAGTAATATAGACTAATGTGGCATTTAAAAAAAAAACTTCAGGAGTTCTGTCTCCTCATGCTTTATGTTTAACCCCTCACCCCTTTTCGGTGCAACATTGCAACATTGTTTAAATCCAAATCTAACTTTTTAAAATTTCTATGTAGCTTGTTTTACTCACCTTGTAAACTTTTCTTATGTGCTATTTTTCGGTGTTTATGAACCTCCAATTATCATGTTATACATCTTTCAGTGATCAGATTAACTTTAAATAAATCCTTTCATGTAGAAAGAGGTCTGAAATGCTGTACACCAATTTTGTAAACAAGCTTCGTCAGGAGTGACAAGTTTTAATAATTTATGGGTGAAACATACTTGCACAACCAAAACTTCATCATTTAAATAAAGTTCCTTCAGTTTTCCTCGGAGATTCTTAGAGCAAGTAAAATATAAGTCCTGCTTGAAAGGCGAGTTAGAATTTCGGCTTTAACGCTCAAAGTTTTAGCTTTATGATGATTCAAACGAAATATTTTCATCTTCTGAGAGCTTCAAAATTAATTTTAGGACATATGAACTTAAGATTGACGGCTATAAGGAGGAAATATCAGTTTGATTAATGCACGTAAATGGTTATCGTTTTATTTGTATCTTAATAATTAATAAATCTATTGATTTCTTTATTCATATTTTATTTTTATATAATCGCTCGTTCATCACGTGAAAGGTGTTATGAAGTTATAGCCTTTTATTTAAAACAAAAGCTGAATTTTAAACACGAAAGCAAAAGCTTTTTAAAACAGTTCAAAGGGAAGGTTTCGAAATAATTTCTCTCCATTAAATTTTTTATTAAATTTAAAGGTGGAGCACTTGTTCAACCTTAACAATAATGCCGGCAGAGATACAAAACAAAAGTTAGATAAAGAAGAGTTGATTTCCTCAAAGCTACACACATACAAAGCCCCGAAATCACATAATCGTTGTTTTCACAACTTCTCCATCATGCTCAACAGTCAATAAAAAACACCGTCCGGTGAGTTGTGATATTAAATTACTCAGCCGTCCGTACAAAGTTGCGTGCTTTCGTTTTCTTTAAATAAAAAAATAAGCGAAAGAAAAATCATCACTTTCAACAACTCCCATAGCTCGCGTCTTCGTGACAGACTGTCAAGTGAAAATGTTAGCCCAGAAATAAAGACGTGAAAGGTGGACGCATTTTTTACCGCCAGAGCATTTGATGGGTTCGGACAGGACCGCTCGTGAGCGTTACGTATGGCTTGACATTACAGTCACGTGATGCCCGCACTACATTTTTAGTTGATAGGGCGTAACGTATATTTCGCGAAACATGTGGAATGGATAAGCATCATTATTTGCCGTGTGTCCGACAGAAATTTAGAGGCGTGGCTTCATCAGTTGATATTATCTTTCGCAATTTAAGTGTCCGTGTGATTTATTAAGTTGCGAACGGCCATCATTTTGTGCAACCCGCTGAAGTGGATTTGGACTTTTTAATTTCGCTTTTTGTTCCCATCGCTGCTCCGAATAGGGATTTAGATGGGACGTCAAGATAAACGACACGCATGACTTCATCTTTTCAAAAAATTTCAGTTTTCGATGTTTTTCGTTTTCGAGGGATATTTTTGGTAAGGGACAATTTGACTGTCAAGTGGACTGATAGCTCTTATGTAGTGACAAAAGTGGGATGACGTATTTAAATACGAAGGCTGTTAGAAAAGTATCCCACATTACTTTTTTATGTGAGATCCAGATGGATATTAATCAAGAGCTCTTGCGTAAGCTAACTTTGAACTTTTCTGTGCATACGTGAGTTTTTACCCGTCTGTCAAGAGAGTCAGTAGGACACAAACAGCATTTGAGTGACGTAAAGTGTAGTGTCTTCTTCGGAGTTTTTTTAGTTTCAAGTAAACTAGTTCTCTGCGGCAAAAGTCAAATTCAAGTGCTGATAAATCGTGGAAAAAAAAAACAGTACCTTTCGAATGGTTTTCCCTTGATTTTCATCCAATTTCTGGCAAAACTTGATGCAGCAGATCAGCTCCAGTCGTTCTGTCTTTTTACTTGAAATTAAAAAACTCCGACGTGGGCACTACACTTTACGTCAGTCAAACTCTGTTTGCAATTGCCATTCACAGGAGGGAAAAGTTCACGCATGCACAGAAAGGATCACAGTTGTTTCATGCAAGTGCATTTGATTTATATCCTTCTGTTTTTTACTATTAAGGTCGGATACTCTTCTAACAGAATTCGTACGATAAAAATGTTTCATTCCTAGCTTGCAAGAAAGCAAACATGTTTGATCTTATTATAGAGAACATTTTAAATCTTTTTCTCTTTGAATTTGACAATGTCGACAAAAGCAAACGATTTATATCGCAAGGAAGTAAGTCACGTAAGATGAAATCGAAAAGTTACGAAAACAAAGGAAAATATATGTATACGTAATACTCCGGGGGGGGGGGGAGATTTTGAGCTTGATAGTGAGAATATTACGTTATATAAGATACTCAACAAGATAAAAACTTTGATACAGCATAAATCTGACCTATGTAATACCGCAGGAGTTAGGGAACTAGTTTTCTTAAATAAGAAATAGTGGGTTAATTCGTGTTTCACAAATTATGAAACACACAAATGGCGCAGTAAGACAGTCATGTATAATACAGGTAATTCAGACAGAAGTCAAAAGCATGAGAAGTAGTTGAAGACGTTGTCCAACTAGTTAAAGACTAAGGATTATCAAAATGTCAACGAATCGAAATTAATTATAATAGTAAAAATAAGTTTCGAAAAAGAGATATAAATGAACCAGAAATACTTTGCTCTTTTGCAATTCTTTACAATCTTTGGAAAACCATTTTTTCTAATGAGGACCCAGAACAAAGACCCGGAACATTTATTTAAGGGGAAAAAAGTACCATTTAAGAGAATTCATTTTATTCGTAACTGAATATTGGCGGGAAAAAAATCTAATACCGTTTAACTAGTGTTTTCTTACTAATTGTTTCTCATTTGACATTCTATAGAACGTTAAGGTCATGTCAAAATTCAAAAGTAATTGTCTAGAATTTGGCAATTGTACCAACATCTTAAGTATAAAAATATTCCATTGGGTTGCTACTTCAAATGATTTTTTGTGAATAAATGTAAAATTTATGTATAACAGTACTCAAATATTATTTAAATCTATTGGGAACTATAGCATGTGATCCATTTCAGCCATATCTTGAAGTTTGAAATCTCAGTTAGAAAATTCAGCTGGACGTTTCTATGATATAACGTTTCTATGATATGCTTAAGAATTTTTTCATTCGTTTTCCAATTATTTTAATAAATTACGATGTTGAAGTTTAATGGAAAACACCTTTCAGGTTTAATGAAAAAAGGCGGAATATCGGTTACATTAATTTCGTTATGCTTTTTTATGCGCCTATACTAATTAATAATTCTTTCTGAAAAATTAAGATTTGCTAGGGAAGAAGACTTCTGTCGTTTAGAATAGCATAGACGATTAATCCAATTAGCTCCTTTAAAAAAAAATAAGCAGAAATTGTTAACTCCTTTTTCTTATGTCGCAATTTCTTGAAAATTCATTTGGTGAGAAAATAGTTGCAGTCTGATTGAAAAGTAGCAAGGACATAATTTTCGTAATTAAGAGTAAAGTAAAAATATTTTGCAGATTTTAAAGTAATGTAAGAGATTTTTTGACATAATAACAAGAAGAGCAATGGGGCATAGTAAACAAATGAGCCCAAGTATGAATTTTTCTCTCTGATAGTATGATTGATTAATTTGTTTGGTAATAGAAGTTTTCAGTAGTGAAACACGCAAATCCATTAATACACTATTCAATAATGAAAGTACATTGTAATCTTTCTGTCCAGTTGATAATTCAATCTCCGAAATTAATTGCTTCCTTTTTTTTTACAAAAAGGAAGCAATTAATTGTAAAACATTGTTGAAAACGCCACTTCACAAACTTTGAAAAATTGTGTAGCTCAAATTTTGCAAAGTAGTGCTTTCGGCAGCCGTTTATGGTCGCACGACCTCCAAATTGTTAAAAGAGTAGCCTTATCTTAGCAATACAAGTACAGACAAGAGATCATAAGAGGTTTGTACGCATTTTGTTGGCCACTATGTTGGAAATATAGTTACAAGAGTTAATTTAATTTCATTGGAGTTTAAACATAAGTGATATAGGCCTGAACAAGTGGGTGAACGAGTAAGAGCAAGTTCTCCAGACATTAACCCAATAGAACCTGTCTGAAACATTCTAAGGAGTTGAGTTGTTACTGCCTATTTCTATACCAGGCTTGGAGTCAATTAAGAGAAAATGAAATCGATTACGATTATGATTACGAGCGTGAAAAAATGGAGATTACAATTACGATTACGATTACAGTCCTCTGCCAAATCGCAATTATGATTACAGCAACGATTAGATTATGTAAAAAATGTAATCTATTATGATTATTATACGCCGATTACGATTTCGATTACACGATTACAGCTTTCGGAGAAAATATTCATATATATATTATATATATATATATATATATATATATATATATATACATATATATATACACTGAAGTGACAAAAGTCATGGGATAGCAATATGCAAATTTTCAGATGGCAGTAGCATCGCATAGAACAGGTATAAATGCGCAGTGCTTTTACAGAGCTTTCATTTCTGTTCAAGTTATTCATGTGAAGAGGTTTTAACGTGATGATGACCGCACGACGTGAATTAACAGACTTTGAACGCGGAATGTTAGTTGGAGCTAGACGCATGGGTCATGCCATTTCGGAAATCGTTAGAGAATTCAACATTCCCAGATCCACTGTGTCAAGAGTGTGCCGAGAGTATGAAATTTCAGGCATAACATCCCACCATGGACAGCGCAGTGGTCGACCGCCTGCACTTAAAGATCGAGACCGGCGACGTCTGCAAAGAGTCGTAAATTCCAACAGACAAGCAACACTGCGTCAAATCACCATAGAAATCAATGTGGGACGTACAATGGACGTGTCTGCTAGAACTGTGCGGAGAAATTTAGATTTCTTGGGCTATTCCAGCAGAAGACCGACTCGAGTGCCTTTACTGACAGAACGACATCGCTTGCAGCGACTCTCGTGGGCACGTGAGCATATCGGTTGGTCCCTAGATGAATGGAAAACCGTGGCCTGGTCCGATGAGTCACGATTTCAGCTGGTAAGAGCCGATGGTAGGGTTCGAGTGTGGCGCAGACCCCACGAAGCCATGGACCCAAACTGTCAGCAAGGCACTGTTCAAGCTGGTGGTGGCTCCGTAATGGTGTGGGCTGTTTTTTCATGGCATGGACTTGGTCCTCTAGTGCGACTGGACCGAACATTGACTGGAAATGCTTATGTGCAGCTACTTGGAGATCACTTGCAGCCATTCATGGACTTCATGTACCCAAACAACGATGGGATTTTTATGGATGACAATGCGCCATGTCACCGGGCCACAACTGTTCGCAATTGGTTTGAAGAAAATTCTGGACAATTCCAACGAATGATTTGGCCACCTAGATCGCCCGACATGAATCCCATTGAGCATTTATGGGACACCATCGAGAGGTCTGTTCGTGCCCAAAATCCTGCCCCATCAACGCTTTCACAATTATGGACGTCTATCGAGACAGCATGGCTCAATATTCCTGCAGAAGACTTCCAACGACTTGTTGAGTCCATGCCACGTCGAGTTGTTGCACTTCGCCGGGCAAAAGGAGGGCCGACACGATATTAAGAGGTATCCCATGACTTTTGTCACTTCAGTGTATATATATACAGAGGAAGATCCAGAAATTTTTGTTAGGAGGGGGGGGGGGGTCATTGTTTCAGTGCACCTTATTAGTTAATCGGAAGGAAAACAAAGCATGTAAAATTTAAATCTTCTTTAAAATATCATACAATATTGCACAAAAAGTAATATTTTTAATTATATTCTGTTAAATTAACCATTTATTTATTGTGATAAAAATTTACTATCACGAAAAATATAAAATGGCAATTTATAAATTGACTACATGCAATCAATGTTGGAATTATAAAGTTCTAAAAAAATCTCACTAAAATTCTGCTAAAATTCTTAAATTGAATTTAATTCTCAAGTAAAATTTAACATCTTTTAAACATTAAAAAATGTGTTAAAAATCCATAAATATTAAATTTTTCCTTCTTTTATATACTTATTGATTAAAAATAATGTGAACATAAAAATAGTAAGCATAAACTAAGATTAATTTATGTCTGAAAATATTTTGAAAAAAAAAAGTTATGTTACACGATTACAAGGCTAAATTACGATTACTGAAAGAAAGATTACAATTACGATTACACAATAAATACGTGATTAAAATTACGATTACACGATTACGATTACACGTCCCATTTCTAAATTATGATTTGGTATCAATTACAGCAAAACGTAATCGATTACGCGGATTACGATTACGTAATCGCGATTACTCCAAGCCTGTTCTACACATATGGTTGTTCCATCAAGCGTACTTTTAAGTGTGTGCGTGTTTTTTTTTCGACTAGCATTTTTAAGTTTTATTTACTTATTTTTTCATAATAATGAAACAAAATAAATAAATAAATTATTACGCAGCACCAGGTAATATAATTTTACTGTGCACGTGCACAATGGTAAAATCTATTCTTAGATACTTTGTTCTATTAACTCATTTATTATTTAAATATTTCATACATTGTATAGTGAAATTTTCCCAAGATAGGTTTTTAAAAATAATACTGTTTACCAAACAGACTTTAGAAGGAAATAATCAATTTGTTTCCAGACTGTTGAAGCAAAAAATGATGCTTATAACTATTCCTTTAAAAAAATATTTCGAGTTTTAGTATTTTGAGATGATTTCATTGTTTTTTTTTTTTTTTTTTTTGTTTTTTTGAAGCATCAAAAGTTTTAAACACTATTCAAACGTTCTTTGAAGTTTTAATCATTAGAATTTATACAAATTTTAAAGCGTCAACTTTAATAAATTTTAACTAACTTTTGGAAGGAACCCTTTAAAGGTTATACTGAGCAAAGTAAGAAAGAAAGAAATAAAGAAAGAAAAGAAACAAACCCGTGAGATGTTTTGAGAACGAAAATACAATCTTTCTTTTTCATCGTATTAAAGCTGCCATTTGCGGGGAAAAATAGTCTGAAGTTCCTGGAATAACATATGCAAATAACAAACTATAAAGTTCTCCGAAGAAACATTCCAAGGAAGGAAATTTCGCTTATAAAAGTAAATAGAGAAAAAACTTCCCCAAATGAATTTGGATTCAGTTATTTTGTTGAAAATACGAAAATGTTTGCATTTAAAATGAAAAAAAGTGCTTAATAGTTTCCGCAAAGAGTTTTTTTCTTTTCCAAGATAGAAATTAATGAAAAATAAATGTTACGATGAAGTTCACACACAACGTCCTACTCTGCGTTCTTTTAATACCATTTCATTAAGTATGGCGCTTCTTTTTTAATGCAGCAAATTTTTACGAATTGCAAGAATCTAATGAAATACTTAATTAGAAGATCATTGTTTCGTGATATTTTTTTAAGAAAAGAATTTCTTAAATTGAAATATTTCAAATCTCATGAAACTTTTTATGCGGTTCTTACATTTTTTGCGAAAGAAAATGTTTGCAGCGAAATAAGAAGGATATACTGTTAAAAAAGGAAAGTCCTTGAATTTCAGGTTATTAATGCTCACTTCTATTTTCTTCGTTAATGTTGATTTCAGTGAAGCGTATGGCATTAGTTAGAAATAATTATAATGATTCTAATGTTCTAAGTTATTCCAGAATAAAAAGAAATGAATAAGAAATACAAAGTAAAAGGAATATGTGAGAATTCCTTTTTTTTTTGAAATTCAGAATATTAAAATACAAACAGTGTACACATTTTGAAAAAATATTAAAAGTTGCTTTCATTTTCATTGCTTTTAAAAATTATTTTTTCATTATTTTTTTAAAAGTTAAGAAATTTAATATTGCTATGTCTACATCACGAATCAGCTAAAATATAGATTTTATAGCCTAAGTGTTGCTATTAAAACCACAAAATAGATTTGGTTAAACATGATTGTTTTGCAGTTATAAACATGAAAAAAAAAAAACCTTTATTTTGTTCAAAATTTATTGAGTATACAACAAGTGACGCACATCAAACAAAGCTACCTTTAGGTCAGGAAAAAGCGAACTTAGCTTTTCTGCAGTAAGAGTACACTTGTAAGAAAACTACATTTACAAGGAAAATCCCACTAATGTCCTTAGTTATTAAAAATTTAGTTAAAATCAGAAACGGATCATAGCAATGTGTTTACTCTAGCTTTAATTAAAGGAGTTTTTTTTTTGGATTTTTCAGGGCTTAATTTTTGTAAGAGCTGGCGGGGTGCTCTGCTCAGCTGTTATATTTCTTCGCAGTGAATTTTCACACATTTTCCACATTATCTGTAATTCTGACGATTTACGGATAAAAGCAAGTTCTACAAATTGTAGGCCTCATACACTACAGCAAATTAATTGAAAATTAACCCCTGGATCTGAGGGATATTTTTTGTTTAAATTCTTCCCTGGGGGGGGGGGGCAAATCAAGTAGCAAAAAAAAAAAAAAAAAAAACAGGAAGGGGGGGGGGGGGAACTTAACCCTATAATAATGGAAAAATTACCATATTGCACTAATGAATTTCTACATTTTACATCGTTTGAAGAAAAGTGCCGTAAGCGATTTTTTAGAGCAAACTGACAACCTTTGGAAAAATAAACGTGGACTTACTGCGGTAGTCGAGTTGTCCGCGTGTCGAGCTATCGAAGTTTTACTGTAGATACAGATTTAGTAGATAGTATGTAATATGTATCTATGTACGTGCTTGCTTCAGCTGTTCAAGGGGTGAAGAATAGTTTGCAAGGTTTTACAAAAATATTTGCTTAAAAAACTTGTTTACAACACTTTTACATCCATCCCATTCCACCTGAAAACGTATGCCTCTATTAGTGCTTAATGTTCTGTATTTTAGATTTAGTAGATAAAGCTATTTATTTTCAAGAAACAAAGTAACTTCCGTTGGGTTTTAGAAACAATGCTTAGCGTTTTTTATTAGTCTAGATGGGAAACCATAAACACTTAACGGCCCGACAATTAGAGATAAAGGGAGACGTGACGTGGAGCAGCTTATAATAGATGTTACTCGTTTACCAGGCTGTTTTCCAATCGTAGCGTTTTTATTAGGTTGAAGGTTAAGCGAATGGACTTCTCTAGCATGCTGCTCATTTATTCTTCTTTATTTGTGTTGTCGATGAGTAGGCGACATTAATGATTGTAAAGTTGATGGCCATTTCAATTGAATTGGATTGATGGTTGTTAGTTTTTATAAAGCAAACTGGTTGGTGTATTGAATAGAGGATAACTGTACTTGTTCTACTAATTGGAATGTTCGGGAATTTATTTGTTTTTTGTCGGGTTTTGTGTATTGAAAATTTCTGACGAACGATTATTTTTTTGGAACTCTAGAACGTATTTTGATTTAACTGAGTGGACAGGTTACAATTATAGCGTTAAAATAAAAGAGGGTTGAAATTACTATAATACCATTGGAAGGTTAATGACAGAACCAGCAAATTTTTCATTTTCAAAGATCCATTACGCTTTGGTTTTATCTTACAAGCTTGCTTATTTGGTTTCCGCTAAAAATAAGGAACGTAAAACACGTCAAATTCCAGGACTTATTTTTATTGTTAGTATGGAATCAAAAACGCGTTTCTTCAACTATAGCAAAAATGCATTTTTACAGATACTCACGGCAGAATATATTTTTTAATTAGTAAATAAAATCTATATTTTTTGGAACCTATTTTTATGCTGTGGAAAGAAATTATGTAATAATATAAAACAACTGATCTACTTAATGCAGCTGAAAATGGCAAATGCTTCATTTATTTACAATGAATGATTCAAAACGAGCGTACTCATGATTAAACATTG
>JAXGGA010021321.1:0-16788 GCA_038373865.1 Uloborus plumipes | reverse complement strand
ATTTTCTGAATGAATCCTAGAAAATAAATATAAAGAACAGGAGGAAAAAAATTATACTTCAAAGCGTTTCGATTTTGAATACATACGGAACCAGTTTATCTAAATGAATAAAAATGATTTTCAAATGGGGTAATAGTATGTTTTTCTAATTTTTATTTCAAGAAACACCAGTATATGCATTAAATAAATGATGGGTGTCGTATGTTCTGCTCATTATACTTCCCACTAAATTTATCTTTTATTCCGTATAAGAGCTTTTTTTCCTGTTCTTCCGTCGTTCATGAAACAAATGATAATGATTATGTTTTCCTTAATCTTTATTACAATGCAAATAGTTTTCCTTTCGTTAATTCTAGAAAAAACGAAAGAAATGTTAGAATAGTTAATAAATCTTTTCATTTTTTGAGCCCTAATTTTTCTTCAGGTCCATGCATCATTTCTCAAAATGGGGCATTTCTACTTGAAAAAACGTAGAGGTTTGTTACTACACTTGCATGAATCTTTTCATGATATATTTTCTTAAAGGAAGAGACGCTCATTTCGATCTTGTGATCAAGCAGTTTTTTTTTTCTTTACAAGGGCAGTTATATTTTCTAATAAATCATTATTATAAAGACACTTCTCTTTTAAATACAGTCTTTAGAACTCTATTTTATAAAAAATAAATAAATAAATAAAATATTTTTTCCTTGTTGGTAAATTAAGAAAACGGTCAATATATGGAAGCAATTCAGTTAATGTGAGACAATAAATCTGAATAACAAAAATGTCTGATGTAACTTTAAAATACTTATAGCATGATTTTCCTTCGTTCAACAGTTCTACAGTCTTCAACCAGTTTTGTAACTGTTCTTCAACTTATGTTAATACTTTGTATGCTCAGAAAATTTTAATATGAATCACAAAGTTTTACTCATATAAATAACTATGAGTATACATGAGATATAAAAACTACACTTTCATAATATATGAAGGGTCAGGGGGAAAAACCACGGTAGTCCACTTTTTGTTGAATTTAAACTGATGCTACCACCTGTTAAAAAAATAAGTGTAATTTCGTTTAGTATATGCAATATTCGTGAAAAAACACTATAGTCCATGTATTATTGTCATTTTAGAACAAGTATACTGGGGTAGTTTATGAGTTCGTAAAGTTTAAATTTCGTTTTTCTCAAAATGAATCAAATGTGACTTTCGTGGTTTTTCCCCCTGACCGTTCATATAAATATATTAATAGGGGTATTCATTCAAAAAGTGTAATTTCGATAGCACATGCATTTTACAGAAATAATTATAAGACATAATATATTTAAGAGTATTTTTTAATTTAAATAAAAATGGATGCAATATAATCTTTCAATAATTTTATAAAACATGTTTATTTCAATGCATTTTATAATGTTAGCTTTAATACTGCACATTCATTATTAAATATACCATAGTTTGGTTCACAGCACTGGAATTCTCAACCCGTGGCATGTCACACCTAGTGCGGTTCTTAATGTTGCTTAATAACATAGTTAATAAAAAATATGTATTTTTTTATTTATTATTTCCTTCTCAAGTGTCTCAAATACTGAAGTAAGAATGAATAATGGAGGAGATATAAATGAATTTGAGATAACTACCAAATTGTAAACTATCAATATATTCTCAAATTTGCTACTTTGGGAAGCAGAGTAGACATTTACAATTTATTTTATGACAATAATTATAATTTTTTTTATTACATCACTTCTGCGATTATGATTACTTTATATTTTGATTTATCAGTGAAATAATGAAGTAATAGGAATAAAGTTGGGACATTGTTTATGGTCGCAGTTAGTTAGAAACACTTTATTGTTAAAAAAAAATATCAGAAAACATAAGTTTTGAAGCAAAAAATTATTTTGGCTCATAATGTACATTTTCTGGAGAATGACCCATAATCGACAATACTTCTTTTTGGTTTGTGACATATTACGGTCACTTATTGCGAAAGTTTTTAAGATGGTTAAAAAATAATTAAGCAGAAATATCGTACAAATAATAAATAAACCAATGCAATTAGTTACAAGACCTAGAGAATAAGGCGACGTCTTTCAGCTAAGAAAACATAGTAAAGGAATATTGATTGCTTTAGCTTCGTGTATCAAGGAATATCCATCCATGTAATTAGAAGATCACGAGAACGGAATTAGATTGATCATTCTCCTTGATAGTTTTTTTCTGCTGTTAAAGAAACAAGGAAAAGCACCACGATCTTGGAAAAAAAAGTATCTATAGTTCTAGATATTACCGAAGGAAATGAGTCAAATGAAATGAAAGTAAGCATCTTACGTGTAATTAATTTGTATAAATATTAATGACATTTCTGTCACACATTAGGAAAATAAAAAAGGTTGAGTGACAAGATTAATCGTGTATATATTACGTTATGCTATTTTCCAGAAAGCACTTGGAAGCTTAAAAATGTTAGCTGTATTTCTGATGTTAGCTGTATTTAGAGAGGTCTGGCACAAAATTTTGTAACTTAGGCCAAGTAAATAACGCGCATTAACAAAGTTTTTAAAGAACATTTCAGGAGTTCGAGCATGATGTTAACTAAAGAAAGGGAAATAGACTTTGTGCTGATCATATTTCAGACAAGGATAAGAAATATTTGAAATTGTCAAAACACATTTTAAATTCAAATTATGTTTTTCACTATCACGGCTGGAGACAAGTGCGTGCGCATGTGCGTGCGCATGTGCGTACGCTCGTGTGTTTGTGTGTGTATTAGGGCATGTGTGTGTGTATTAGGGGAGGTCATGGGAATTTTTTTATTAAACATCAACTTGCGCATATAGGATCTAATGTATGTGAACATGAGAAATCTATTTCTGGTATTATTTTTGAAAAATATAAAAGTTTAGCTACCGGGAAACGGTAATTAAAATACTCAATGCCGCTCATCAGTGGCGTATTCAAGGGGTATGCTGATAGGGCTGCAGCCCCCTCCGAAATTATCAAAAAAGAATTGAAAACATTTTAGCTATTACCTTTTTTTTCTGAAATCGCGACATGAGAACATTTTTCTGCAGAGAAAACTTAATTGTAGGACAAAATTCCAAGAAAGAAAGAAAAAAAAGAAGTAAATTCTTGCTTTATTTATTTTTTTGACGCTTCCAGTTTACTGTTTGTCACATTTTTGACTATTTTATAATTCAATTTTGTTCATTTTTATTGCAATTTTTTTTCAAAAACTCTGATTAATGTTGTTCCTTCATCTGTTTGATACATTTCATCATATGTAATTGAAGCATAACATTATGAACAATAGTAAAATAACTCGCAAAATTAATATTTTATTAAAATACAAATTCGAACTTTTTAAATTTTAATTTAACTTTTCCTATTTTTACTAAAACGCTTTACCTCTCTGCTACAACAATAATTATAATGATAAAAAAAATTAATGATATATTTTTGTCATCTTAAATTGGCATTGATGTAAGAAATTCAAAAATTTAACTTTTCTTAGCTACATTTTATGATGTGCCCTACCTTCTTCTCTTTAAGTCTCGGCTCAGCCCCCCCTCCCTGAAATGATATGTCTGCGTATACCACTAGAGCTCATATTAACTACAGGGTGTTTCAAAAAAATGTATACACACTTTGAACTTCCATAGAAAATTTATTTACCGTTCTACAAAGTTAAATTTCAGGAAAATAGAAAGCTGAAAGTCCAATGTAAATGAAACATAAATAACAAATGTTAATACTGTTCAAATTGGTGACCTGCAGCATCAATACAATTCTGAGTACGAGTCACCACTGATTCTGTACATCGTATCAAAACGTCCAATGAGATTTCTCTACACACTGCTTGAATCTCATTCCAAAGAATGTCTAGGTAATTGTTAATCTTGAAGGTGGTTCTGTATTATACTCCTTTCTCCACTGTCTTTGAACTTCATTTACATTCTCAAACTTCCAGTACCACTTAATAACCTGCTTACGTTCTTCAAAACTCAAACGTACGTCCCCCATGTTGATATTACAAATTCCAACTGATAATATAACATAGAGGGACGATTATGCTGGCACCTGGCGAAGAAATATAACGTTAGCCTTGTAGAGCGGGAAAACTACAATGGTTTAAAGTGTGTATACATTTTTTGAAGCACCCTGTATTTTGCTCGTAGCGTTTTATTTAATGGTTACAAGCATTTATTGATAATTAAATCATTTATTTAATAAGTAAAAGGCATGATACATATAAAACATAACATACTTTAGCTATAACAGAACAAGACTTCAAAAAATCAGTTTTGAGCAGTCATAAAGAGTAACAACTAGTGAAAGTTCATATCAATTGGGAATTTAAATACATAAATTAAAATAAAAAGAGCTAAAGAGACAAAATACAGTATTCCGAAATATCCAAAGTTAATCAATTTTTAATGCAGATTAAAGTTGTGCAATACATTAAAAAAAAAGAGCTTGTATAAATGCATGATGAAAATTTGCTTCCTCGTATGCGCATTTGTCAAAAGCAGACTAACGATGTAACTCATGATTTCATTCCAAACTACCTCCACACTAATTAAATGAAACTCATTTGGTAATGAGTCCATTAGTTAGAGCATTCAAAGCGATGTTCTTATAAATGTCATTCAATAGTTAAACATTGCAGAACGCGGTAATTATGATTCGAAGTTGTTTGTTAGAATAAATATATTTCAGAAAAGAGCTTTTTTGTATGAAGGCAGATAAAGAAAAGGATAAAATTTTCGTTTTTACTTTTTATTTAAAAGTAGCTAGCCAGCAGTTGTTGAACTTAACATTCAAAATTGCAATTTAAAATGTATGTTTTGGGCAAACGTAAGATTATAATTAGGGAAATAGTTTTTATAGAGTTCATTTTTGGAGAATAAATCAATGGATTAAAATAGGCATTAATAAATGCACATGCACATGATCCGTTTTTAAAATATATATTTTTAATACATTTTATTTTGCGTTCATTTATGATTACATACGGCACTAAACTCATTAACACTAACTAGCAATGGTAGAACTCAGCAGTTTTAGTTACAAGTTTAAAGACACACGTATTTGCGAATATTCAATTTTATAATATAAGAAACAACATCAATTTTAGATTAATTTTTGAGAATAAAAAGATGAATTAAAATATACTTGAATAATTACATATGCATATATGTATTACATAATGCTCAATGCTTTATAATTATATATAGTCTATCTGATTTTCAAAACAAATAAAATGGCTTATTATTAAGAAAATATGTGTTTGGTACTATAAGGTAAAAAAGCAGCACATCTATTTTAGAGTTTTAATTTCATGTTGAATATTCGTGCTAACTCCGAATAAAAAAACACATAACTTCTAATAAAGTTTTATTCATGAATTGTGTCCTGTTTCAACTGGTCAAAAGACGATAGCACTTTTTGATGATCCAAAAACAAAAAGTAATCGGAACAAAGATATTAAAAAAGTTTAGGACTAGCCATAACATATTAGTATGTTATCTGTTGTATCGAAATATCCAATTACTGCTTAGCTCCGGTTATTTTCACGCCCGGATAGACTTTCCTAGTCTACAGTTAATCTATAAAAACTTTATCTGCATTATGGCCTTAATCTTCTAGACATCTAAAAAGTTGAAATGTGTTTAGTTTTGATACGTTCATTTTGCTTTATTTTCCGTATTAAATTTTATCATACATACACTCGCGTGTGTGTGTGTGTGTTCATAAAAAAATTGTTTCAACATTTATTTATTTTTTGTTGTAAAACCACCTATCATTTAAAATACTGTATAAGAGAGAATACTGTAAATAATATTACAGAGATTTTCCCGAGTTTTGTATTATAAAAAAAGTATTAATTATTGTACATTTTAATGAAACTGAAGGTTTTTAACTTATTTAAGTATTCAGTTTTGTTTTAGTAATACTTTAATTAATGTAAAAAAATCAAAAATTTTATAAATGAGAAAATTGTTTCTTTTTGAACATTGTCACAAATGCTGTGCTGCCATGAGTTAACTTGAAGAAACAATTATACACGTAAAAGGAAATAGTACGAAGTTATTTCGCCCCAAAACTGAAGACAGCTGTATTTCCAGAATTTCCGGGTTACAAGGAACATCTGTCGGAAATACTCTCAATACTTTCGCACAAAGTAGCGTATTTATAAATACAGAATATGTAATATTAAAAATCTGCTAGCAAAAAAAAAAAAAAAAAAAACCTTGGTAATTGAATCAAGTGGAGAGTTAAAAACACAATAAAAGTTTAGAATCCATTGAAATTATTTTCCTCAAAAAAATGTTTGTAATCGCTTAACTAAAAGGTATTCAGGAGTAGTTCAACAAAAATAATTTTTATTACAATATAATTAAAATATCTTTGCTGTAGTTGAGATAATAAGATATTTAACTTGAAAACATATTTACTCCTACGATTTTTACTTTTTACATTAATTTATTTAAAGATATATATTTACGTTAAAATATGTAACAAAACGTATATAATTTTACAGTCGATTTTCTTGATTTTAATGTACTGCTTTTGTCCCTTGCCACTTCTGAATTTTCCTTATGCTTTTAATTTCCATCAAAAATTTGGAGCTTGAACTCACTGGTATTAATAAGAGCATAATGCAAAATTAATGTAAATAAAGCACAAACTGTCAAAAAGATACTTTATCTTGAAGAAGTAATTCAAAGTTTTTTTAATTAGTATTAGGTGCAAATTTCTTATATTTAACCGGTTAGTAGATGATTTCTTTAATCATGGTTTCAGTTAAAAAAATATATATATATTATTTTATTTTTCGAGTTTTTTTGATCAGCTGAGATTTTACCTTAATGTTTTATTCTCCGAAAAGCATTATAACCCAAAAAATGCTATTCTGAACTCATTAAATGAATTAACTTAACGCCAATGAAGGAAAATAGAGAAAGAACTAGAGACCTAAATTGATGATTAACGTAATACTCTGCAATTTATTTGGTCGCAAAAATGCGTTTTTCTAAAGTTCTTTATAACAATAGTTAAGTTAGTGGAATATCTCCCCACTGATTTTTTATTATACTCATCAGATTTTTATATTGCACTTTACCTTCTTTTGTAGATCGTTTAATGCATTGTTTTAAACAGACCAATTTTTATATTTTCTACGTCTTGTGATTGAGTTAATTTATATACTTTTAAGGTTAGAAATTTTTTCAGGATTAAAAAGAAAAAAAAATGCATTGCGTATTTTGTTATTTTCGTGCAGTGGTTGTCTGAAAAGAGCAACGTGCCATCAATTCGTCATTTTTCCTAAAAAAGGGAGGTATTTTAAAACCAAAAGAGAAACAGATGCATGATATACAGTGGTGGCTAGAGCCCCAACGGGATTCAGAAGTACAGCTTACATTTATTTAGTATATTATGAATCCTGAATCGCTGGAATTATAATGGTACTTGAAAGTATCGCTCATTGTACACTGCTCAAAACAATTAGGGGAGCACATGGTTTTAACAAAATTACGCAAAGATGTATACCAATAAGCAACATAAAATGAATCGTCCTTAATTTAAAGCCTGCCAGAAAACGGATTAAGATAATTTTATGAACAAATTAAAGTTAATGAGGCCAAAACCAGAAAAAGGAGATAAGTGCGGAAATCGGGATGTTGCAAAAGCGTCCGTTTTATTGCCGTAACTGTTAAATTCGATAGCGCAGTAGTTTTTTTACATTTTTTTGGAGAGAAGGTTACTTGAGAATGTCTCAACAACGTGATTTACCGTAATCCATGCCATGGCATGTTATAACCAGGCTGGAATCCGGAAAAACACAACGTTGTGTCGCGGATGATGTCGGAGTCGTCAGAAGTGTTGCAAGGCTGTGGAATCGATTCCAAGAAACAGGAAATGTTTGACGTCGATCAGGGCAAGGTCGGCCACGCGCCACTACAGCAACTGATGACCGGTATATACGGTTAACAGCCCGTCGAAACAGAATAGAGAATGCTAAGCATCTGAAAAGGCAGTTGCTCTTGGCAATAGGACGAAGGGTGTCCAGCCAAACAGTACGTAATGGGCTTCATGAGGGAGGGCTCTATGCACGTAGGCCAATGGTTTGAATTTTGTTGACCCCACGCCACTGTGTGGCCCGAAGAAGACGGACTGCTGAACATCGTAATTGTGGGTAACGTGGTTGGAGCCAAGTGCTGTTTACAGATAGGTTGCAATTCAGTCTGGAGAGTGACAACGGACTTGTTCTGGTATGGAGGGACAGGGGCACTCGAAAAAACCCCGCATTCGTTCGTGAAAGGTCACAAAACAGACGAGCTGGTTGGGTGGTATGGGGTGGAATCAGCATAGGCGGACGTACAGACCAGCATATCATTTGGAATGACACTTTGACGGGCCAAAGGTATGCAGACGAGATACTGAGACCTCATGTCATCCCTCACTCTGGAGCTATTGGATATTCCTTTGTTTTTCAAAACGATATTGCTCGACCACTGAGAGCTCGTCTGGTGGAGAACGTGCTTGAAGCTGAAAAAATACAGCGTATGGAATGGCCAGCGTGCTCTACTGACCTGAATCCAATCAATCATGTTTGTGCCATGCTCTGAAGATGCATTGCTGAGTGACAAAGGTCGCCTGTTACTGTCCAAGACTTGGAGATTGCACTTCCTAAGGAGTGGAACAGTACTCCCCAAATTCAGACCCATAAGCGTATCGCATCCATACCAAACAGGTGTGCAGCTGTCTTAGCTGTTCAAGGAGACCACACGCCTTATTAAAGCACATGCAACAATGTCTAAACAGTACCTTTTTTTCATTTTTTGCATGTATCCAAAATGATGCCCAAAATCGCCTTTTTATGTTTTTTCCACATTTTCAAAGAATTAAAGATTAATTCCAAAGTTTTTAGGTCTTTTTTCTGTATTGTGCATTGATACACGCGTACTATCCATTGTACGCCAATCCGTGGCTGTCTTGCACGGTTTTCTTCATTTTTTTGCTTGCTCCCCTAATTGTTTTGAGCAGTGTACTTTGTTGAAAGGTCAACATGTGGTACCTGCGATTGGAAACACTTTTCTGAGGGCCCTAAGGAGCAGAGGGCCTTAGACTACAGATTGTCAAAATTTTTACATTATGTACACATGTTGTTAGACGTATTTTCAACTAAATAAACCAAATATATATATAAAAATTCCTTGCCAAATTAATTTGGGACACAAAGGCACAAAGGAGGGAACATATGGTTGCATTTAAGCAATCCAGTCTTTAGTATAGGATATGAACTCCTCTGGCTATTGTTTGGATTTTACATCGTCTGCTGATGCTGAATATGATGTTGTTAAAGAGGTGTTGACGCACTGCTGTTAATTCCTCTTATTTCTCCAATCGCAGCTTAAGAATCCTTACTGATAGTAAATTTATCTGCTACCAAGCATCTCCTTAGAAAGTTACATTCTTGATGGGATTTAGGTTCTAAGCCATTGCGAGACAATTTCATGAATTTAGTATTGTCCCTCTCTTATAGCTCTTTGACAGCAATAAGATATAGTTGTGTTATGGCAAGTTAAGCATGTTTAAAAATAATGTTTAAATGAAAGAAAAAAAATATAGTATGAAATTTCCCATTAACGCAAAGGAACAATTTTGTGGCAAAAAATTACCTCTTTGACCTCTTTGGATAGTTAATTATTGGCGTGTCACTCTTTGTTTTTCTACCTAATTATTTTAAGATGTAATAATTCACACGCAAAAGATTCGGAAAAAATACAATATTTAATTATTTCTGGGAATAAATTATTTTCAAGATTCCAGTCCCATAAGCATACTAGTTTGTTTCTAGTTTTAGCTATTTTCCAATTATTTTTAATCATCGTAAGTTTTGCATCATTTTAAAATTGAGACACATTGAGCAACTTAAAATCTGGGCAACAGTGAGTGCTCTTGGAACTGCAATTAAAAATCTTTTCGAAGGAAAAAAAAAGCAAAACATAAGTAACAGACACAGGAAAAAATCATTTTCAGCAATCATTATATCAAAAGATGCGGGAAAGTAAAGAATCTTTTTTCTGAAATTAAAAAAATGGTTTTAGTGTCATAATTAGTTATTGGATAAATAAAAGTGTTTTCACATAATTAGCGATAGTTAATAAGACAAAAAAAAGAGGATTAATTCAGTCTCTTGTTTTTGAGGAGGTAGGGTTGAATAGGAATTTGGATGTTTTTTATATAGCTTAGAATTAGTCCTATCATTAAATGGAAAACGGGGAATATATCAAGGTGTCTGAATCAAACGTACTCAATTTGAACAGTTTATTAAAAAAAATATTTTAAGCTCTATGAGAGTAATATTGGCAAAATTCGGCTGTTGAATTCTAAAACTTTAACGGCATTTTTTTTTTATCTCGTCTGACGAGCCTGCTCTTTTTATGTAGGGACAAAGGGAAACATGGGGTCTCCATAAAAAAAGACACAAGTTATCCCCTGGAATGCAAAACCGTAACAAAAGTGCAAAGAATGTTTCAAAATGATCTTATCTGGAGGTGAACTTATTTTATAAAATGCTCGAAATATTATTTACACTCATTTTCGATTTGTATTCTGCTCTTCACATAGCAGTGAACAGCTTGTGCCTTCTCTTACAAGAACGCCATGTCCTTCTTTGTTCCTTTATGAAAAACACAGGTGATCACACATGACAAGAAGAAAAAATGCCGGCAAGCTTTAAGAATTCAGTTGCCAAATTCTGATAATATTACCCTCGTAGCGCTTATACTTTTTTTCCCTCGACTGTTGATATTAGGTACTTTTGATTCGGACAGTCTGTATATTCTTCAAAATTTCTGAGGCAAGTAAATTTTCAAATCACGCCCGAAGTTTCGTTTTTTCTGCAAACGGGGAATGTAAATAAAGAATCAAGAGCTACTTTCAATAAATAAAAAAAAAAGGATGCTACTTTAATGGTAATAAAACTTCGAAATTCCATGTAGTGTCCCCCATTCGAGTTTGCTCTGTATTTGTCATACACATTACTTTTCACATTAAAACCTTCACTTCAATTTGATACATTGTATCACTATACTGCTTGTAAACGCTCAGCACCTACTATTACAATGTACCGAAATATTGTAATGACTTTAATGTTTTGTCTTTTTATTTATTTTCATCAGCTTCAAATATAGGAATTAAATTACACTTTAACGGCAGATATAAGGTTTTCAGGCAAAATATTTATACATATAGAAGTAGAAAATATTTATATACTTTCTGTGTTTATTTAATAAGGTGTTTAACTAGTTTATAGCCACTGTGGACCCATAATAAAAATGAAAGAAACCTGGTGATATTACATTTTTCCATTATCTGTCACGTTTCGGTTTTATTAAGTTTAAAATATAGAAATTTAAAGTTTGAAAAGCGAAAAACAATTGTTTCTGTTTAATTAAGGCCTGCATTTGGGAAAAATAAACATGCAGAAGAAATGTTTAAAACCTGAATCGTGGCAAATAAAACGAATTTTTTGACAACTTGCTATGACATCTATAGAAGTGTAATAAGTAGCATTTATCGTCAACAAACATTTATTTACTGATAAGAACTTTAAAAAAAGTAAGAGCTCCTACTAGGCTACTACCCAAGTAGCACACTTCGTTTTTTAAAGGTTGTAAAATGGTTATTAACGTTATAACAACCGCTTAAAAACGTTTATAAAACGTTTAAAAGTTATTTGAGCTACCTGGGTATAAAATAAAATAAGTTTAATCATCCATCAAGTTTGGAGTTACTTAACGACCTCTTTAATTATAATGACACTATTACCAAAGAAAATAGCTGCAATCCTCTAGTAATTACGTAGGTACTTAGCCGCCTCTCTTATGCTGAAAGTATACCATGCTTAACTGAAGTATACCATCCTTAAATTGGCTAAGTTGCACCTCATACAAAGTTTTACGTTTAAAGAAACAATGATGCACGACCTGAGTCATATTTTGCAAAGCTTTCTAAACTATGTTTTCACCTAGCATTACGCCTTTTATAGATTTATCAAAGATTTAATACAGCTACAAGAAAACAAATGGTTAAGATTTTTTTCAGTTAGATCCCGAACTCTTTTAAGACTTTCTTTGCTGTAAAGTACAAAATAAGTTACCTGAGTATTCGGTCGCCAAACGCTGTAACTTCATACCTTTAAAGTTAAATGTTTTTATCAAACACTTTTTTTTAAATATTGTTTTAAATTTTAGATGAACGTTTTGCTACGGTGTTTAAAATATTTGCGTATAACAAGGGCAATTACCTAACTTCGTTTAATTTATGTATAATGTAGGCAATTTTTGAATTTTGTATACTAGTTTACGCTTTTCCTGAAGTTTTTTCTTTCATTTTGTTACAGAGTGCAGTGTAAACTTGCAGTTTTTAACACTTTAGCTAATTGCGCTCATATTATCTATTTTAATAATTCAGTCAATATTTATCCCTAGATTCTTGTGTACTGCTGTATAAATTAAAAATGAAAGAAATAATTCTTCCTTAAGTATATTTTTCATAATTAATTCCTTTTTTTCTTCTGAACTGCTTTGTTTTCCTATTTTTTTGCGATGAAGAAATAAATAAATTCAAAAATTCAACTTTAAACTGTATTAGAAGCAAAAGAAATATACTTTAATGTAATGTTTTTTTTTTTGAAATAAAAATGTAGAATGAAAAAAAATAATGGGTTCAGAAATGTACTTTTAATATAAAAAGTTATCAAAAAGAATTTTACTTTAAAAAGAAAGAAGGAAAAAAAAGAACTTGCACTCGGAAACTAATAATTATCAAATGTATTTTTTTAGTTGTTTACCAAGTAACACATTTGTTTAAAGAAAATTAACAGAGAAACAGGAAATAAAACCCTTACGTACTGAATCATTTTATTAGCTACTAAGTCAAATAAAAGCAAAAATTCAACGCCATTTATTATTATTAATAATTCAGTAATCACCGTGTTGTACCAAACGATATAAAGTGCAAAATAGATAGAAACTAAGAATTAATTAAATATTTAGAACATTACTTTAACGCGTAAAAAGAAATAAAATAAAGGTTCAAAGTATTTGACGTGAATAGGAACTGTTTTCAATTTCATATGTTTTTCTTTTGCATTTATCTCTACTTTTTGCTGAAATTAGCATTTTAACATTAAAAATTCTTTGGAGCAATTTCGGTTGACATTCTGAAATTACGTTCAACTTAAAAAAAAACAATTAAAATTAATTGAGATAACTGATGTAAGTAAAATAAGTTTAAAAAGAAGTTATGGCAAAAAGTGCGCTTTTGATTAATTTGTTTTTTTTTTCTGTGTCTTTTTTTTTTTTTTTGTAACTTTCAGCAAATTTAAATCGCACACTTCTATTCAAAAGTTCATTTTCCTTTTTGCGTTACTCTTTTTTTTTACTGCGAGGCTGTGTATTTATTTTTTTCATTCCTCTTCTTCATGCAGAATTTTCAAATAAATGATTTCTGCTGCAAAGTAAATAAAATCAAATTTTCAATTTTTTATTAAAAATTTTAATTGCATGTTAATGAAAAATACTAAATAATATTCATCACCACCAACAAGACAAAAAATCATCAAAAAATCTTCAAAATATTTAAACTACTTTATCTTATTTCTTTTATTGTCATAATTGCAGAAAAAGAGCAGTAAATAGAATAAACGACGGTTAAGTTTATTAATGCAAATGCAATGTAAACATTTTGGACTGTAAAAAATTTGCAATAATAAATGTGAAGAACAGAAGACGATACAGCCGTAGCACAATTTTTAAGCGTAACATATCGACTAAATCCAAATCGAACAAGTATTTCAAAGGCATTGTTCTTTCGTTACAAACTTCCCGAATTGTTAAAATCCCAATTTTTGAACAATCTATACTTCCACTGACGTAATAGAGAGTGAAAGAGATTTTAAAAAGTTTCAGTTCAGTTGTCTGGCATATCAAAATCTCTTATTGTGAGTCTGACAAAAAAAATAAAAATAAATAAATAAAAAAAAATAAAACCTTACGTTTCGAATGTTTAACCCACAAGCTCTTAAATTGCATATTTTAACTATCTGGTTTCCCCTATTTTTCCAGGATTCGTTCATGATAAACTGAAAAAAAAACTGCTTTAAATTACAGTCTATGCTTTGTAACTGTACCGTTGATCGACATTAAGTTCATCAAATGAAACCTAAGGCGAAGTCACTTCAACTTCTTCAATATTTATTGCAGGAATCTTTTCACACGATTTTAAATTTTATTTCAGTGTCTTCACAATTACCTTAAGAACCACTAGGTTCCCAACCATATTTTATAGTAGACGGCTTGATGATAATTCATCTGCATATGCATATTTTTTTCTTTGGGGGGGGGGGGGTATATAAATTAATTTTTTACGATTTCGCAGAGCAGTAATACGAAAATAATGATAGTAATATAAGACAAGGAATATAAAGTAGAACACATCTAAACTTAATGACATTTATTTAAACCGTTTTGACGAAAAAATAAGTTTATTAATTTAATATGTTAAACAATTTAAGTTAAGGATAAGATAAAATGCCACATTTATCCTTAAAAGCATTTTTTAAATTGCTCCTTAAGTAACAATAAATACCGGAGAATATTTTTACGTTCTACATTGTTTGCGCTAAGAAAATGTATTTCTAGAGTCATTAAATGTAGGCATTTAATGACTCTAGAATACTACTTCCTTCAAATGCATAGCAAAGTGTTCGTTTCCGGGATAATATGTTGTTTGTTGTTTAATAGTTAAACTATTTTAGCATAAAACAAAAGATTCTATCTTTTGTTTTCTTCTCTATCATTTCATCTCTCTTTGCTTTTCAGAGCAATTTTCATGCTTTATGAAGAATTTTTTTTTTTTTCAGCTCTGAGATAACATGATTAATACTGTAGAGAAAATTACAACGTTAAGGATTCGCAAATTAGCAGGGATACTGCAGACACGTGTTTCGGCGTTAAAAAGGCGTTCCTTGTAACGCCGAAACACGTGTTTGCAGTATCCCTGCTTTTTTTGTGCATCCTTAACGTTGTAATTTTCTCTACATCCATAGGTATTTGTAAACTTAGATTTACTTAGTACTAGGTTACTGTAGGTTACTGTAAACTTAGATAAACTTAGAGCAGATTAATACTACTCTGTTAAAAAAATCGTAGTGGGTCTTAATTCTTTTTTCGTGAAAAAATGCTGTAAGATACGAAAAATTTACTTTGCATGGATAGAGCCTAGCCTAAATATTATTTATGTTATGATGCCTAAAATAGTAAAATTAATTAAAATTATTTAAAAAAATTGCCGACACTGATTGCCAAACTCATATTAAGATGAACTTCATGGATCAAAACACAATTCAAGTTTAAATAAATGTAATTGTTTTCAAGAGACATGGGAAACACGAAAAATACAGAGTAATCCTTATTAATAAAATTCGCAAATCGCAAAATCAGAATAATGAGGGAAAATTGAAAATCCTTTAAAAAAAACCTTATACTACAATCAATTACGAGTACTGTATTTGTTTAAAATAGAATGTGGCAACTAATAAAACTTTTAAATCATTGAGTTTTCTGTCCTTGTCGGCCAACAATGACATCGGTTGCTAATCGCGTGAATAAAGGCGTAGTCGTGCTTAAATCTGCTTAAAAACGTTATAATTTAAGTTCTAAATAACATACACATTCATTAGATGCAGAAAAATGAACTCCTTTTCTTTGGTATTATTTCTTTTAACTTTAAAGAGTAATTTCGCTCAAAAATCGCGAAAAACATATAAGAAAATATTAACTGATATCATACGAAGATGTGACATAGCTAAGAACAACCTCAATCTTTTCTATTTTGAGAAAAAAAAAAACAAAAACAAAATCAAATATGTCAGTTCGTTTAGGTGCTTAAGTGATAGAAATATAGACACATATACCCTCATACACAGACATCTCAAACTTATCACCCCCTTTCTAGTTGCGTCAAGGGTTAAAAAAGGAGAATAGAAAACAATGATAAGGTCTCAACTATATAAAGGATTTTATTCACTGTCTCCTTTGTTAAAAAATTAAGAAAACTCTAAGCACAAAATATAAATAAACTAGCTGCTAGGGCAGCTAGATTAGCTTCCTGCGGCATGTTGGTGCATAACGTCCCAGCTTCCCTAACTTTTACCTCATTCTGATGTTATATTATTTGATATAATTTAATGTTCATAAGATTTTAAGACATACCACACACGTGGCCGGGCGTTGCACGGGCACTTCGTGCCTTGAAATAGTGAGGAAAATTTCAAGAAACTACTCCCCGCCTAGGTGGCTCGCTAAAAGGCGCCTTCGCGCCTTTTCTTTTTTCCTGCATCAAAAAATCATTCAAATTATTGAGATGCTGCACAGGCACTTCGCGCCCTCAAGATGGTGAGGAAAGTTTCAGTAAGTTCAGCTCGCTCAAAGGAAAAAAGCAGACATAGATACTCAGTTTTTAATATAAGTAGGTGGCTTTTCAACAAATGAATGTTTCAAAATATTACAAGTAGCTAGCGATAAAAATACTACGTAAGTGGCCCGCTTATGAGTTTCGTGTTTGATTTAGTTAAGCCTACATTCAAAATTCCATTATCATTGTTATTCATGTTTCACAGCAACCACGTTTTGCAACAATGGATTTCATATTTAATCATTTATTGGGCTTAATCGCTTTAAATTTGACTACTTATTAATTGATATCTTCGCTAATTAAAAT
>JAXGGA010021320.1:0-16791 GCA_038373865.1 Uloborus plumipes | reverse complement strand
TTTTATTTAAAATTAAAATTTAACCCCTAAATTGAAAGAAAAAAGTTAACTTTTTTCCTTGAAAGAGCCTAATCACATGTAAACAAAACAAACAATTAACTCAGAAGTACAGTTGCAGTTAATACAGCTCATTGTGTTGCATTAGCATATGCAAAATGAAACTGAGGTCGAGTCATACGCATTCTTGCATGCGATACGTTCGCTGTGGAGAAGATCAATCTCGTGCAGCTTTACCTTTGTTTTTTCGTCTTTCAAATGAAAATTTAGAATACTATGTTTTCTATTATAAATATATTAATACATAAATACAATATTGATAAATATATAAATATTACATAAGCATATAAATAGATATAAATAAATAAATTGAAGAAACTTCAGAATTGCGTGAAAATTAAGGTTTCGGTGAGAGTTCAGTGTCATTGAGCTACCTCTAAATATTGTTTAAATGAGCTAAAATTTTAGATGATTCATTTTTTCCCCAAATGGAACCAGATTAAGGGGTGAGACCACAATATTTTTGACCTTCGAAAATAAGGACCACCCTATTGACCCCGTTACACTCCAACTTCGTTACAACTAGACACCTTTTTTGAGCTCTTGACTACGACAGGTCAGTATATTTGGTAACAGGGTTGGCAGGATTTTGGACACTATGGTAAAAACCCTGGTTTCAACCATCCTGTCCAAAACCTTAGCGTACAAAACCAAATTTTAGCGAAATTTTATTTTGTGAGCAAGTATCAAACACAGAATAAAATTTACAAAAGAAATATTTTATTTATTAATTTAAAAAAGTAAGAATGAACTAACTCATTTATTGAATGTGAACATTCAAATATGTATTTAAAAATACATTGAAGTTTATGCACTTGATTCTAATCTAGTTATATAGGAATTGCAATTCTACACTAAAAATATCAACTTCTAGTATTGGTACTCATAAGTTTAAGTAATTTTGTTTTTAGTAGTAGCCAAACTTTCTACCAAGATATGCATATAAGGGTTCTCAAAATACAGTGCAATTGATTTAAAAGCACTAAATGAGTTTGTCAACTGAAAAAAAAGCCTTATTGTAGTTTTTATTTTCTTGACTTACTGATGAAATAACTATACAGCCAATTCATGCTCTAACATCACATAAACATAATTTTAAAAAATCACTAGTTTTGAAATATAATGCATATCAACAATTTACTATTTTCCAATCTAGGATTTAAAGTTTTTTTTTATTTAAACATCATGTAAAACAATATTTTACAGAAACCCTTAAAAAAAATTAAACTATTTTTCCTCCTCAATATATTACGCATTTGAAAGTATTTTTTTTTCCGGGAAAAAACACAATTGAAATTAGTTACTTAGGTAATCTTGTAAATTTCTTTTCATAACATTAACCAAATCTTACATAAGGAAATTTTAAGTAGCAGTATTATTGGCGAAAGTAATTTTTTACTTAAAATATTAGTACTAATTTTTTCAATTTTAATATTTCTATTTCAGAGAAAAATATTATAAAACATTTATTAATTAAAACTAATTAATATTTACATTTCTGCATTATAAATATTGCAGCAAATACATATTGATTTGATTAATTCACCGTAGATTTAGCATACTTTTTGGACAGTTGAAGACACTTTTGAACAGTTTTGGATAGCAAAAGCCACCTGTCCTGTCCAAAACCAGTTTTGGACGTTTAAAACCCCAACCCTGCTTGGTAACTTATCAAAATCTGCATTATCTCCATTATATTTTGTCACCACAGGTGTGTGTCAGCAGAACTAGCTTAATGTATAGAGGGGTGGCTCATATATAGGCACTGCAGAACTGCAGCACCCCAACTTTTTGCTTATATAATGTCGTTATTAACTAATTTATATTTTCTAGGGATAATTCATTTATATCGTGAAAAATTACAGACATTCTCAGATCATTTAAAAAATACTATAGGCAAGCATCACTAGATGTCGCTAAAAAATTCAGAACTGCGCTTTTCGCAGCACCATGTTTTGCGTAAATGGCTGCCTTGGCTCTTGGCGGTCCCGGTTATGTGACTGCGGGCCAAATTCAAAATCTCAAATTTTTTCAGCTCTGGGTGAGAAAGTTTCCATTAAGAGAAGAGGCTGTCCTTTACGGGATATTAAAATATCTCAGGCAGACATCAGCAAAAAAAAAAAATGTATTTTTTTTTCTTTTAAATTTCCGATTTCTAAAACAAAGCGAGGTCTTGTACAACCCCAGTAGCAGAAATTGCGAGACGCGAGACATACGTCGCAAGTTTTTCAGCGGTCTGCAGATAATTTTCAAAAGAAGGAGAAGGAAAATCAAATACAGCCAGGGGTGCCCATCCCCCCCAAGCTCAATGGCGCAAATTCCCCCCCCCCCTCTAAATTTTTCACAACCCTCTTGAGCTTTTTATTTTAATTTTACCCCTCTTTTTTAATTTATTTATTTGTTTAAATATTTTTTTCTTATTTTTTTAAATATTATTATTTTTTTAATATTATTTATTTATTTTGTTAAATATTATTTATTTGTATTTTTCAATTATAACTATTATTTTTTCATATGGGCGATTCTCTGTAAACTCGTCATTTTTCACACGAAATCTGTTCCGGCACGGTTTTTTGAAATGTTCGCATAATTATAATACTATTGCTCAGAAAATGAATCTATTACTTTGGTTTGAAAGAGGGCCAATTGATTTTTTTTTTTTTTTTTTTTTGATAAATCATGATAGGGGGTAAGTCCCCCGCCTAGTATAACTAGACAGAGGACTGTGCCAGGTGACTGTGTTTTTGCTCTTTGTTGCGCAATATCTGCAAAACTATTGGAACATAATTAGTTATGAGACTACCAATAAATTTAGGCACAAATCGTGGACATAATAACTAATATGTTTCATAATTAAATTAATTGACATTAATAAAATCACTTCCCAGAGGACTGTTTCCGCAACGACCCTGATGCATACTTTCATCACAATTGTGGCTCTCAAACTAAGCAAAGTAGCGTTTCAACACCGTTCTCGGCGATTTCGGTACATTCACACTGATTACTTCAAACTTCATGCCAAAAAGAATTTGCGAAAGCTATAGATTTTTCGTATTACAGCTTTGAATTTGTTGCAGGGGACTGTTTGAAAAAATCCGGACAGAATTTACATGACAATTTTAAGTTTTAGAAATACGTAATTATACCTTATTTCATAAGAAAAATATAGCTTCATTATTCTATTTTTAGATATTAATTGCCAAATTTATGTAGTGTTAATAGGTTTTTTGAAATACTATCTTTAACAGTTACACTATGGGATTGGCGCTTAGAGAATTTCTAGAAAAAAAATTAAATTTATATCACTCCAAATACAATTGGGCCACAAAGTATTAATGCATTACTCGTATTAAGAGCGATAATTACTTTATTACACTTTATTATTCTTAAAATACTCAGTCCGGACAGCCAATTACCTGTTTACAGAGAATCGCCCATATATTATTTATTTTTTTCTAAGTTCGAATTATGCGCAGAATAGAATCACTTTTTTCCTTTCCAGACATTCCAGGCACACACACACACGCACACAAAATAAATAAATAAATAAATAATAAAGAAATAAAAACATAAATTAATAAATAATTTAAATAAATAAATAAATTAGTTTAAAAAAATCCCCCCCAAAAGTTTTGATGGCGCAACTTGCGCCATAATACCCCCTGTGGCCACCCCTGAATACAGCTCAACGAAAATTGAGAGAAAATAAATGTCTTTGGTCAGCCGAACCGAACGGTGATGCTGTTCATCGTCAAAACAAAGGAAATTATCCGATGTTTTGTACTTTCATTACAGATTTTACATTCCATCTGTTTATAAGCAGCAGTGGCAAAGGCCCCAGCTTTATTCTTAATCTACTAGGGACTACTCCTCGTTATAAAGACCTTTTTCTATGGGAGGGAGACGGTCGTGGTCGTTATATCAAAACATGGACTGTATTTGCAATTCAGTGAAGACAATTTGGTGTGGTATGTATGCAGTGGCGTATGCAGACAAATCATTTCGGGGGGGGGGGGGGGGGGGGCTGAGTCAAGACTCTTTAAGAGTGGCGGGGGGGGGGGGGGCGAAGCTCCTCATGAAATGAAGCTAAGAAAAGTAAATGTCTCTACTTCCTGCTTCAATGCCTATTAAGTCGACAAATATGCACAAAAAGAAACATTTTTTTCATTAAAATTATTGTAAAGAAAGCGTTTTTATAGACACAGAAAATGGTTGAAATAATAGGATAATCATGAACATGACGTACAGTAAAATATAATGTCAAAAAAAAAATCTTTCTTTTAATTTTGTCCTATACTTAATTATCCGTTCTGAAAGCTTTTCTTATTTGGGATTTCGAAAAAAAAAGGAAATATAGAAAAAAAAAACCCAGCTTACATTTTAATAATTCATTTTGAAAATTTCGGAGAGGCTGCAGCCCTATCAGCCCACCCCCTGAGTATGCCACTGTATGTAAGTAATCAATAGAATTTTCTAAATCGATTATTTAAATATTTATGGTTGGTTAAAAAGATTTCCGACTGCTTAAAAGCGCATGGTATTAAGAATGTTATGCTTCTTCTCTTCAATCAGTATAGTTTAACTGGTGTTTTGTGAGAGATTTTGCAATTTTTAAAGGGACAAATGTGTCAAAAAGTCCTTAAATACTCCTCAATTTGAATTAAAAAAAAAAAGAGTTCACTAATAAAAATGCTGCAGATTATTTTCAACTGATCGAATCGGTGTCGCAGACTGAGACTGGCTAGAAAATTTCTGCTTCTGGGTGTACGACGTTCATATTGAATAAACTTTGATGTTAACACAGACCGAAGCATCATTTTAGAATCTCTGGTAAAGCTCTGCAACAATGAAAAATCCGACCCAAAATCCCGGTTCGTCTGTAAAGTGACTGCTTCGTCCACTTGCGACGTCAGCAACAATGACCAAGACCCGACTGAACGTTTTTGAGGGGTTTTTTAAAACAAAAGAAAGAAGTCAGAGTTTAGAAAAAAAAAGGAATTCGTCAACGTTTTCGACCTTGCTCTTTCAGAAAAAAAATATTTTTGAAAATCTGAAACACCCCCTATTGATCACTGTTAAGGTATTTGTTCATTTCGCATACACTACTTGTCGAAAATATCGAGGAGAATTTTCGCGTTTTGAAAAAAAAAAAACCCTAACTATACCTGTAGCCATAATTTAGGTATGTTTGAAATTGAGGTTACAGCACACTCATTACTTCAACTTACGAGCCGCGACTGATGGTAGATGAATTCAGTTCATACATAAGTTTCAGGATGCATATATTGCCTCCTTTTGGAGTTTTTATCTTCATTTCTGAAAAGTCAGTAGAGCTCTCATTTTAAGAATCACTCTGAGCAAAACAAACTAAGCATTCAAATCATTTTCTGCTCTGAAAATAATATCGATTTCTCAACTTCAAAGTAAATAAAATAATACAATGAAAATTAAAAAATGGCTTGCATATCGTCGCGCCTGTATATTTAATTTTCGAATGCCCTGAACCTTCATTTTAATGAATCACGAGCATGCCGCCACTGATTATGACTGTACTTATGATCCATTAAAGAGTCACTGTATAGTCAACGTACATATTAGGAAAATTTTTGAAGGAGAATCAAAACTTACTTGCTTGGATGAACACCTTAAGATTTCGAACAAATGAAACGTTCACGGCCAACGCACAATCAGTTTGTAAAAAGAATATCATTCCTACGCAAAGTTTTAAACTACATAATTCTCACATTTCATATTACTAGAGGAATGTAATGAAAATTTTCAAGCTCAAGTCTTCAATAGTCACATTTACTTAACGTCGAACTTGTTTTTAAATTTGTTTCTTTTCGTTCCCACTGTCGTAAACAAGGCTCTCTCTTGACGGTTTCAGCTAAGGGGGATATTTGGTAAAGCGAACAAAGTATAAGGAGGAAACACCTAGTTTAAGCTGAAGAGGAGAAGCCTTTTGAAGAAATCTCTTTTGTTTTCTACAACTCCGATTTCTTAGTATAATGTAATATACTTAGCTTTTGTTGTGTAAAAGTTCGAGTTTGAAAACATTCTGTTGTTTCTAGCCAAAGCATTCAAGCACGAATTCCAAAGATACATTTAAATTTATTTTTCTTCAAAGCAGGAGGTTTGCTGTAAGTAAGAATTGCAAAACATTTTAAAAGATAACTTATGATATTTGTCTGATTCTCACCTCGTTTGTCTTCATTTCAATCAAAAGAAGTGACGCCATTTTAATTGTTTCCTTGCCCTTGCATGAAACTTGTAATCGTGAATATTTTAGGATGATTTTTGGGATTATTTCATGGTATGGTTTTAAATTTGTGTGAGTGTTCAAAGAAGTATGTCGTATTAAATCGAAAAATTGGTCTAACTCAAGTTGTGGAACTGTATAGTATAAAACTTGTTAAAATCTTACACATCCCACAAATGAATTATTTTTCAGTGAAGTTTTTACTTGAAATGGGAGAAATAAAAGGAGTATTTAGTCACCCACTTAATTTTTTCCGTTTAAAAGATGGATTTATGTTTGTGTTCTGAAATATGAGCCAGTAGAGTCCAGCACAAAAAAAAAAGTTTCTTTTTCAGTGTTTTAAATAAACACACATCAATAAATACTTTTATTTCCTGATTTTATACACCATGTGTCATCATCAACTTATAGAGTATCTTTCTTTCTTTATTTGTTTCTATGTATGTCATGCTTCTTTCTCCTGAATGCCAGTGAACTGAAAGTCGAAGCAGGTACCGATAGATTAGTAATTTTTCAGGCTTCATTAGTTTAATTTACATAATCATACGATTTTAATAAACGAAGATATCAATTAATAAGTCGTCAAATTTAAAGCGATTTGTCCTAAATGATTAAATATGAAATCCATTGTTACGAAACGTGGTTGCTATCAAATAGAAATAATAATGACAACGCGAATTTTGAATGAAGGCTTAACTATATCAAACATGAAAAACTCATTAGCGGGCCCACGTACATAGTGCCTTTATCGCGCTAGCTACTTGTAATTTTTTGAACTATAACTTAGTTGAAAAGTCATTTACTTACATTAAAAACTGAGTATAATCTTTGTATGCTTCTTCCCTTGAGCGAGCTGAACTTGCAGAAACTTTCCTCACCATTTTGAAGGTGTGAAGCATCTCAATAATTCCAATGATATTTTGATGCAAGAAGAAAGTAAAGGTGTGAAGCTGAAGCGCCTTTAGTGAGCCGCCTTGGCGGCAAGTAATTTGTTGAAACTTTCTTTACTACGTGGTCACGCACCAAGCTGCTTGGGGCATTAACGGGCCACGTACGTAGTATGTCTTGAAATCTTATGAACATTAAATAATATCAAATAATATAGCATCAGAATGCGGTAAAAGTTGGGGATAAGGAGGACATTATGCATCAACATACCGAAGGAAGCTAATATAGCTGCCCTGGCAGCAAGTAGTTATAAAAAAATAATAAATCTCAAAGAAATAGTCCCATATAAATAGCAATTACAAAATGTCGTACCCTACGAGTGCTGTTGGATTTTAGCTGGGCTAAAAAGCTACTCAGCTTTTTTGTTTATTTATTTATTTTTTAAAAACCTGTTTAAAAAAGCCAGCATTTATTAGAAAAATCCAGGCTTTTTGAGTAAAATATCTTTGAATATTTGTTTTGATTAATCGAAAGGAAAATCATATTTATATCATTAATCCTATTACTATTGTATCCAGTCGAAGCAAGAAGATTGGGCGCCGGTGATTGGATGCAAGGTCTTTAAGGCGCCGGGCACATTAGGTGCGCGGACTTTTGGACAGGGCTGCGGAGTCGGAGGGAAAATGGTCGACTCCGCCTCCGACTACGGGATTTTAAAACTTCCGGCTATGACTCCCGCTTTTTTTTATTATTTATTTTTTTACTCAAATGTGAAGAGGGAAAAAACCCTTAACAAAGGTTGAAATATGAAGTCCATTTTTAAAAGTTTCATTTTTATTCATGGTCGTAGCCAGGACTCACACTTTAGAAGGGGTAGCAAGCTGGAGTATCCCAGTTGGAGGTCATGGGAGGTCATTGTGACCTCTCAAGAAGTTCAATTTTCTCAAGAATTCTCACAGGTTATTTCAGCACATTTACCTCAATTCTCGGAGGTCACTGTGACCTCCAAAAAAGTTTATTTTCTCCAGAGCAAAAGACAAGTGCTGCTCTTGTCATTTGACTCCGTACAAAACGAATCCTTTTCTTGTTAAATGGCCAGACTTTATTTTAACACATTTCATTTTTGCTGCAAATATTTTTTATTCAGTTGCATAAGCCCAAACATAGCAATTCGTTTCACAAAGCAGACCCGCCATTTTGAAGCCCTTTTTAATGATCCTAGATGCTTAGGATTTGGACATTGGACGCTGAAAATTTGTATCTGTTAGTTTCAAAGATATGTTTTCACCTCCTTAAAATTTCATCCAAATCGGAGGTGGTCGGAGTCGACACGTTTTCCAGCGACTCCGACTCCGACTACTTTGGTCCAAAATCAGTCCGTCTTCGACTCCGACCCTGACTCCGCAGCCCTGCTTTTGGGCGCAAGGACTTTTGGGGCACTTGAAACATTGGCCGCACGGACTTTTGGGCACCTGGATTATTGGGCGCAAGGTTTTCTGCTCTCACGGGTAATTGGTCGCAAGGACTTTTGGGCGCACAGAGCATTGGGAGCAAGGATTGGGAGCACGACGGCTTTTATCCAAGGACTCCAAGCCTTATTAAAATGAATTAGATGTAATATTTCAACCGTTGAAAAAAAAACATTCGCTTTTATTTTCTCAGTTTTTAACCCATTAATGCCTAGCGTCCCTTTTTAGGGACGGTCCGAAAAGTGTGTCTGAATTTTTCAAAAATGAACATTTCAACCAACTAATTGTGTTCAATTATTACTTTGGTATTGCTTCAATTCTGTATTAACAGATTGCAGCACATAACCGCTGTAAAGTGTGATCTGTAGCCATTTGATTATGATCTTTATCAAAAATTACATTGTTCGCAATCTCACGAACAAAAAGCTAAGTTTTTAAAGTTATTAACAAGTAAATCTATCTGTGTTTGATATATGTGCTACTTTGATCGATGTTTTAGTTTACCTTTTTTTGCAATTTTGTAAATTTTAAATTTTTTTAGGATTTTATAGCAATTTAAGAACGTCCCTAAAAAGGGACGCTAGGCACCAAATCCTGCATTGTTTAACCGTTGCTGATTTCTTGCTTAGAATCTATAATTTATATCAAAGAAGTTAGTAAATGTTTTTAGACTGAAAAACAGATAATAATTGTCATTTTTAAAACTTATTTTATTTTCAAAATCTAATTAAATTAAATTAATTAATATATATAAACTTAATTATACAATGTTCTTACATATTTTCTCTTCTTTTTTTTTAATTACAAAAAATACTCAAGGTAAATTTTGAAAGAAAGCTATTTCAAAAATGTAATTCTTTAAAACACTAATTATTCCTTATATTTCATTACTTTTCCATTATGCATTTAGGTGTTTATTATTGTTTAGTCTGACTGTTGAAGAAGCCCTAAGCTGTTTCAGAAGCTTAGCATTTCACCTTAATGAAGAATTCAAGGATTGCTATGTGTCTGTTTTTTGGGAAAAGGGGGGGGGGGTTGCAGATTTAATTTCAGAATTCTCTGAGCATGCCAATTTTGATCTCTACTGTGAGAATTTATTTACGTCTCTTGCGCTCCTACGTGATTATTTGTCTCAGCAAGGTTTTGTGCAAGAATCGGATTAAAAAACGCTCATGAACTGAAGTTACGTTGTTCAAAAAAGAAAAGAGAGGAAGTTTTGAATAAATGTCGATGACAGGTAAAATAATATTACGTTGGTTCGGTGGAATAATAGCAATGTCATAACCCCAGGAGCAGAAATTGCGAGACGCGAGACGTACGTCGCAGATTTTTCAGCGATCTGCAGATAATTTTCAAAAGAAGGGGAAGGAAAATCAAATACAGCTCAACGAAAATTGGGAGAAAATATATGTCTTGGTCAGCCAAACTGTGATGCTGTTCACCGTCAAAACAAACGAAGTTATCCCATGTTTTGTACTTTCATTATACATTTTACATTACCATCCTATTATAAGCAGCCATGGGAAAGGCCCCAGCTTTATTCTCATACACTATTAATCTACTAGCGACTACTCCTCGTTATAAAGACCTTTTTCTTTGGGAGGGAGACGGTCGTGGTCGTTATATCAGACGTGGACTCTATTTGCAATTCAGTGAAGACAATTTGGTGTGGTATGTCAGTAATCAATAGAATTTTCTACATCGATTATTTAAATATTTATTGTTGGCTAAAAAAGATTTCCGACTCCTTAAAAGCGCATGATGTTAAGAACGTTATGTTTCTTCTCTTCAATCAGTATAGTTTAACTGGTGTTTTCTGAGAGATTTTGCAAAGGGACAACTTATCTGTAGCGAATGTATTAAAAAGTCCTTAAATACTCCTTAATTTGAATTTAAAAAAAAAAAGAGTAAACTAATAAAAATGCTGCAGATTATTTCCAACTGCCCGAATCGGTGTCTCAGACTGGCTAGAAAATTTCTGCTTCTGGGGTCATAACTATTGCATTGAATCTTCATGGAGTTTATCCTATTGTAAAGGCTAAGCGATTGTCCAACAGCGAAAAGAAAGTAATTGAAATTGATGAACCAAATATATATGGTTGCTCAATACAAACGTTGCATAGGGAAAAAGATCCCATGCATCAAATATCGGGAACTACCGGTTTTTGAACCACTCTAAAAAATGGTGGTAGCCGCTCTTCATTTTTATTTTAAAAGCCGCTGTACAACATGCATTGAGCTCAAGAGAGCTGAGTTAGGTATTATGGGGCTAGTTGTTATATTGTTTTAAATAAGACTCAGGTAAGATGTGCCCCTTGAAGTAAAGGACCTTATCGGAATGCAGCAAATGCAAAACGTAGGTTTGCAGAACAAATGTTTTGCTGACTTTCATACTCAACAACACCAATATTTCCTTGTTCTCTGAATCTACTTTCCAGTTTATGTTAATTGCTGCTTTTATTTCTTCTTATAAATTGTCATTTTCAATATTACATCGTAGGCAGAAAAAAAAATTTGGTAAAAAAATATGTACCCTCTGGTGCCTAGCGTCCCTTTTTAGGGACGATTTTTCTTTCTTAAATAAAAAATTTATTTTTTACATGATAATTTTTTAACTATTTTTCCTGTCCATTAAACACTATTTGTAACCAGTATACAAAGTATCGTTGAAAAATAAAATGTCAGGCATTAATGGGTTAATTAATACTCGGTAAATTTTAAAATATCGAATAATTTGCGGTATTGCAACGTTCTTTCTAAAATGTTTCATTTCAGAAAATGTATTATTTTGTTTTAAGGCTAGGATAGAAAACTGCATTCTTTTTTTCAACTTTGGTAAGATTCCTGTTGGTTTCTATTAGCAAAACTGTTCTTATTTTCTCTTTTGTCTCATTTTTAGCCTACTTTCCCGTTACAAATAAAAGAAAAACGGAAAAAGCATTAAATGTGGCTTAATGTATATAAAAAATATCACCAAGTCATAAAAAAGGCAAAAAGAAATAAAAAAAAGTGAAAAAATTATTGAAAAATTAAAAGTTGGAAAGTAGGGTAATGAGATGGGGAATTTCTGTGTCCGTCGGTCTGAATGAACATTCCGATTTGAACAAACTTTTTTTGTTTGAAACATCTCAGCAAGTACAGCTCATTCCCACATTTGATTTTTCGATTTGAACAATTTTTGGTGCAACTTTGAACTGTTCAAACAACCTGTCCCACGATACTAACTTTTTAGTGAATAATCCGATTTGAACAAACCTTTTTTTGTTCGAAAAATCTTATCAAGTATACTTCATTACCGTATTTACATTTCCGATTTTAACAATTTTTCGTTCAACATTGAACCGTTCAAACAAGCTGTCACCCCTAATAACTTTTGAGTGAACAGTCTGATTTAAACGAACTTTTTTTTGTTCGAAGGATCTCAGCAAAGATACTTCATTACCGTGTTCAAGGCCGTAGCCAGGATTTTTTTTCGGGGGGGGGGGGTTCGAAGTGAAGAAAGTTTGTTTGAAAAAAAAAATAAACAATGCAACTTTTATGACGCAATGGGAGCAAAGGCTGTTTGTACGGAGGGGGGGGGGGGGGCAAGGGGGCACCTGCTCCCCTTCACTTCCGAAAGTAAAGGGGCCCTGCCCTTCACTTTTTAGAGCGAAAAATTAACGGTCGGTTATTTACTGGGTGGATTGATTTATTTCATGAAAATTAAAAACTGAAAATAACACAAAAATGTTTTTTTTTTTCCTCATCTTATTTCACAAGAAAGGAACTTTGAATTGCAAAGGGGATATCTACAGTAAAATCCATCCAGCATTTCAGACTGTATTACAGTTTTTGGAGGTCATTTGTTAAAATCCAATAATATAGGCAAATTTTACAGAAAAAAAAACAACTTTAGGGTGCCGCCCTAAGCTCCTCACAAACTTCTTTTGATCCCCCAATTTCTTGGTGCACCAGCCATCTATGATTGGGAGTATGTTGGACTAACAGGAAGGAGAGTGAAGTTGAGGTAATGGACAAGATGTTAATCAATAGGCTTTTGGGAAGAAGGAAAGGAGTCTTTCTCCTCTCCTGCATTATTTTTTAAATAAATTTATCAGAATTTATGACGACATCATGTTTGAAAAATTGAAGAAAAGATAATTAAAGAAACTCTGCGACTTGGTGACGTGGGATCCGCGGGACCGAAGGAAGGAACATAAACTCGTGCGACGATAAATTGCTATGTGCTATAGGGGTCGAGAAATATAGTACAAAACACTTCGCACCCAGAAAACAAAGAATGCATTTTCTTTAACTCATCACCTCTCCATTGATAATAACAATAACTGATTTAAACATCTGTATCTGTTTTTACTGTGATCAATGTGTTAAGAGATAGAATCTTATACTTTTTGCTAATTTGTTCGCACTAAGCCCAAAAGGGGACCACACTTGTTTTGTGGCGTAAAGGAGAGGATCTTCTGTCTCTTTCCATGATAATTAAATCTCAACGACAAGTGCCATAAATTTTGTTATCCCGTTAAAGATTATAGACCAGCAGGAGAGACGGAATAATTTAAGTTTTAAGTTGAAAAGATAGAAAAAAACTCCTTTGGCGAAATAGTGCGCAGAACTATGGGTCATTCCATGTCAAGTGTCCCAAACTTCGAGAAAATCCCTACTCGACCCCCTCCGATTTTAATGAAAATTTTTTTGGATGTACATATAAAACTCGCATGAAACCATACCAAATTATAGCTCTATAAGCCATATGGTTTCGACAATAAAAATTATTTTAGAAAGGCCTCTTTTTCGTGTCTTGAAAAAAAATCACCAAATCGTCAAGTTTGTGCTTTTATTGCTCGCGATCTAAGACGATTATCAGGCTCAAATTTGGTGATTCTGATCACTGTTTATGGTAGAATAGCCTACTTGTGTAACAGAAGCTCCACGCACTGTAGATTTTTTGCAGTTTGCTGCCAAAGTTGGTAAAAATCGTCGTATTTTGGCAAATTTGACCACCCGTTATCAGCTTGTATCTGCTGAGAGAATGACTTTCTGAAGCTAATTCTTTCCTCGTTTGTAACATGATAGTTCGTCCGAAAGGTGTGCAAGTGGCATCTCGAAATCTCAAATAATTGCTGAATTATGCGAGTTGAAATTCCAGTCAAATTTCTTTTTTCTCAATTTTGTCGCAATTTCAAAGGGCAATATCTCGCAAGGGTCATCTTGAATTTCAATTTTCTTTACATTATTGGAAAGAACACACTTTTCTTAACTAAAAAACGTTATTTTTATTTTTGAGACAAACCAGTTTCAAGGGGATATTGCAGATCAAAAATGTGTACGTCATTCAACGTGAAATTAAAGAAAAAAAGACATTTGGCCTCAAAAGTTGATGTCAATTTGTTCTATTAAAATTTGGAGCTATTGTTTTTATGTTCTGATAAAAAAAAAACTTTTTTAGATATTTTCGAACTTTAGTTTTTGTGTGCGCATCCGTAAAAACTCAAAAAATGGAAAAAAAATAAAGTTTCGTTTTTAACAGAAATAATTATCTTCTTATCGCTGCTATAAGAGCCTGAGTCATTTCCAATGTATTATTTTTAAGCTCTTGAAACAGAATTTCGGATAATATGTCACTTGGCAAGGTGTCATTAATATTTTAAATTCATAAAAAGTATTGTTTCCTTTTTCAAAAAAAAAAATAAATAAAAACAATTAATAAAAGATATAAATAATAAATTAAACAGTTAATATGATGTGTACGTGATAAAAAATATGTATAATAGGACTGCAGAGCTATTTTTCTAAAAAGCGATAACGAAAGTTTTCGATAGAGTTGAATATTGCAATTATTTCCACCGTGTAAATAAATGATAACAATAGTAGTTGAACATATGATAAGTAGTAATTGAAAATCCATTCTTTATAATGCCGAGGATGTGTCTTTCAGCCTGTGATTGCAATTTGCCCATAAACAAAAATGATGAAAAATGGGAAAATGCTTTTTATGACCTTGAAACATTAATGACCTATAACCTTGCCAAGTGACATATCATCCGAAATTCTGTTTCAAGAGCTTAAAAATAACGCATAGAGAGACTCAAGCTCTTATAGCAGCGATAAGAAGATAATTATTTTTGTTAAAAACGAAACTTTTTTTTTTTTTTGCCTTTTCTTGAGTTTTTATGAATGCGCACTCAAACACTTAAGTTCAAAAATATCTAAAAAAGGGTTTTTTCATCAGAACATAAGCACAATAGCTCCTGCAAATAATAATAGAACAAATTGACATCAACTTTTGAGGTCTATGTCTTTTTTTCTTTGATTTCAAAGGTTGCGTCCGTTCGTCCACGTTGAATGACGTACACATTTTTGATCTGCAATATCCCCTTGAAACTGGTTTGTCTCAAAAATAAAAATAACGTTTTTTAGTTAAGAAAAGTGTGTTCTTTCCAATGATGTAAAGAAAATTGAAATTTAAGATGACCCTTGCGAGGTATTGCCCTTTAAAATTGATACAAAATTGAGAAAAAGAAATTTGACTGGAATTTCAACTCGCATAATTCATCAATTATTTGAGCTATCGAGATGCCACTAGCACACCTTTCGGACGAACTATCAGGCTACAAACGAGGAAAGAATTAGCTTCAGAAAGTCATTCTCTCAGCAGATACAAGCTGATAAGGTATGGTCAAAATTTGCCAAAATACGATTTTTTACCAACTTTGGCAGCAAATTGCAAAAAATCTACAGTGCATGGAGCTTCTGTTACACAAGTAGGCTATTCTACCCTAAACAGTGATCAGAATCACCAAATTTGAGTCTGATAATCGTCTTAGGTCGCGAGCAGTAAAAGCACAAACTTGACGATTTGGACAGTTCTTTCAAGACACGAAAAAGAGGCCTTTCTAAAATAATTTTTACTGGCTGAACCATAAGGCTTATGGAGCTATAATTTGGTATGGTTTCATGCAAGTCTTATACATACATCCAAAAAAAATTTCATCAAAATCGGAGCGGGTCGAGTGGGGACGCCTCGTACACTTGACATAGAATGACCTCTATTCAAGTTCATTCAAAGGATTATTTTTATTTTTATTATTCTAATTTTTCTTTATATCATCAAAAACCTCAGACCCGTCACAACTTCGGGGGGGGGGGGTACCTCCGACCATCAAACCTTGAAATTTTCCTTTTTTTTTTTCTTCTTTTTTAGTTGAATACTTTTTAAAAACTTTTGAGGTTTGAAAATTTCGGGGGGGGGGGGGGTTCTGACCCCCCCCCGCTGGCTACGGCCTTGGTTTATATGGACCCCTTGCAAACTCCGGGGGACACCTGGGGGTCCCTGTGGATCACTTTGGGAACCACTGATCTAAGACAATTTAAAACAGCATTTTTGAGCCTCAACGCTAAAAAAATTCCCGGAAGAGCCCTCAAACCTTTTTTCTTCCCCTAACATTAGCAAACATTAGACGAAAAATTAATTTTGCTTCTACAGCTTTTCTCTAATTTTGCTACTAAAGCTAGTTTGAAATTAGTTCTCCATCTTTCTAATTTTGAAAATTTTTGGTGGGCCTACTAAACGTCTAAAAGATAACTTCAACTTGGGTTTTTAAAACTGTAATTTCCTAAACCTCTGAGGGGTGAGTGGTCAGTCCCAGAGCCTTTCTTTTCCAGAGGTAGCCAAAAACTGTTTTCAATTTAAAATCTCGGGATGCAACTCCTTCTGCTTCTTTATCCTTACCAAACATGACCTAAAGTGAAGCTTAGGCTTCAAATATTTACAGAGAGATTGTTCGGATCGTTCACATTCCCTTTACTTCACCACAGATAGCTCAAAATTGAATATTTAAATCTTTAGTTTCAGAAAGTTTCCGGGTGAAGCCCCGACCCCTTAATGCTATCATAGAAAACCTAAAACTAACTTCAATTTTGGAAAAAAAAAGTTCTAGAGGAAGCTAAAACCTCCCCTTTCCTTACCATTTCGGAAAAATTGAACTCCAAAATTTTAACCTATATATACGCCACTGGTCTTTTGAATGTTTCTCTGATAGTCCAGGAGCCAGCGACATATCGGCTAATTTTCATTCCTGTAGTAGATATGATGATTTTACGAAGACTCGTGAACTTCAG